>JACCIC010000341.1:0-242346 GCA_018907035.1 Sycobia sp. Sy_11 | reverse complement strand
CATTTACTTCATACTTAATATTCGAAGAGCACCTAAACTCGCTTTACTTCTCTATGTATGTTAAAACATTTTTTCTGGCAAAAATATATTTTCTACCAAAATTATTATAATATCTCCTTACGTGCAATAATATTATTTATATAAAATTAAATAGCGATCAGAATTTTCAATATTGTTCATTCTTGCGCTTAATTATATTGTCTACAATTTTTTTATTCACATTTTTAATATTAAATTAAGCCTTTTATATATTCTCATCTATAAAGTAAGAAGTTTTTATTTCGATCAAGCTTAGATTTTTTAGTAAAATTTTTATACTTATTGCGGTATACAGACTGTGTAAGAATTGTCTTCAAAAATATTTCTAGAAATTTAACATTCACTAACCAAATTTGTACTTATAATAGATCATTAATTGTTTCCTTCATATCACATATTCTGTAGTTGTAAAAGATTTCGTTATACTTCGTCGCCTTCACATTTCATCCTGTTATATTCTATATAATATTGTTATATAACTAGATATCGCCTTTCTATTTGCATTACCTATTACCCAATCTGTAGAAATATAATAATAATTTATATATACATTATTACATTTTTCTATGTCAATATTTAATCCTTAATTAGAATATAAAAGTTTTGCTTTTATTTCAATTATCAAAACTTTAAAGCCTAAGAGCTTTCATTTTTTTTTGTTTCATAGTGTTTTCCTGATTGCGAAAGAAAATCAGGAGACAAATTATACGTAACTTCTCACGCCTTGCCGAGACTAACTGAACTTTTTGTAAACAGACAGAATATATTTGGTATCTCCTGCATGGGAAAATTTTTTAAAAATAAAAAATATAAGAAAAAATTATAGGTACTTTTGTCTTGCTAAGTTAAGAAAAAAATGCTTGAAGAAGGTTATCTAATTTGGTATTACTGTATTAATTTAAATTTTATTATAGAGGTTGTAGCGAGAAAAAGGATATTGAGAACAATTATTTTGTTTGTATAATTTATATTCAATTTAATTTTTTTAAAAAGTTCATATCTTTATTCATTACTACTACCCAGGAATTAGATTTATCAGTCTCTAAAATTACTCTCTAGAACTATCTGTACTGTGGTATTTGACTAGGACAGAAAAAATAAATACACAATTAAAATAATTAAGCTATGTATTTCGCATCTAATTGATCATCGTGTCGAGCTTGCAAACCTACTGGTGTAAGCGATTGAAAAGTAGCGAGCTCGTGTACTGCAAAGACCGATGCAGAAGAATCAAAATTTAATGCTTCACGTTACACAGCCTTCAAAAAATCCGAATTTGAGATATTTGCAGAAGGAAATAAACTCTTCTGTGAATAAAACAATCCATGAGTCCCTTCACTTACTCGTGTCGAACGGGACATGGTTGCTCCAATAATAAAACGTAATTTATTTCCCATCATTTCTAAGAAGGACAGCAAAATGTACTCTCACCAGTACCCCGCGCGTATGCCAGCCACCCTTATACCGCCTATTAGAACTTATTAACATTGAGAAGCGAATAGCGAATCCTGTTTTAGTGGCGCGTGCACCGCTATAGGGGAACTAATCAATCTCGATTCAAGGGCGGCACGCGGCCCCCTGGAGAGAGAGAGAGAGAGAGAGAGTGAGAGAGAGAGAGGAGAGCGAGAGAGGATGGAGAGGGAGCTCATCTGAGCGTGAAGCGAAGAAACCGGTACTACTAGGGGATGCGATTCGGGTGGCTCGAATTTCGGAGACTGACCTCGCTTAGGCGGATCGAGGGATGGGCGAGAGAGAGGGAGGTAGATGGGAGCGGTTATCGGAAAAAAACGCGCCACCGCTTGTCGTGGGACGTGGCGTAATTCGCCCTCGTCCTATGTTCAATTCACGAGTAACCCTTCTCCTCTCTCTCTATCCCTACCAAACTGATGGGAAACTTGACCGATTAAGCAGAGATTGCGAGGTGGGCGCGGAAGCTCCGAATGAGAGTGTGGAACAGGCAAATCAATAAAAAGCAGGCAAATATGGAAAACGAATAGTGGTTCAAAACAGAATAGGTCGATACAAAAAGGAGACAATAAATAAACAATGAGTCGGATAGGGAAGGTGTCGCGCTAGTATTTCGAAGGAACTTATATCTTAAAATACATTCTTCCAATTTGATTCGAATTTTCGATTAATTTTCCTTTGTTCTACTTCTTATTAGGTATGAACTATATATTTAAAACGTATTAGCTGTGTATGTAAATGATAAACTGTCACACTCAGATTTTTCAAGTGTATTTCTTTACTTACCAATAGAATGCTTGTAGTAAATAGATTGAATCAATGAAATATGGATTTTGCATTTAATAATATATATAAGTCATAATATCAATTAGCTTTTGATAATAAATAATATTATATCCTGATTCAGCACAAATCTATCGGAACGGTAAAATAATTATTCCCGATACAATAGACGTTATGCTACAGTGACTGAGCTTTGGGGACGCAAAGTTAAACTATGACTTCGTGAGCCTCGCAAAGTTACGGATTGTCGAACTATAATATTGAAATCATAATGCTGGACACATGGGAATATAGTTGAACTATGTCGCTTTTGTATCAAAACTTACTCTTTTTTGAATTATCTGCTTCTAAGCACAGTCTCAATGTTAAAATACATATGCCAATATTAAAGGTCTATCGAATTAAAAAATATTTTGATAACTATATGCATACACGACGATATTTGGTTTATGATGAGATGAGTTTTAGCTGAATTACAATTGGTATTAAATAATTGTATGTCGTACTATAGTATTCATTTTGTATTAATTTCATTATTTAATTACAAATTTAGCAGAATATAAAATAATAAATTAAAGGGAATAAATAAATATATAATAAATAAGAATATTTAATAAATCATTTAGATTTTACTTTTAATATCATATTAATTTTGGTCTTATAAAATTACTGTAGTTTGTCGACTGTGAGAAATTATTAAAAATATTCGTCAGGGTTTAATAGTTAAACCGGAAACGCAAATATTAAATTCAAATAAGGGAAAAATAATGGAATATTATCGACATGGATGACCATGTGCTAAAAGGTGAACATATGTCGAAATTTAATATTATAGGAAAAAGATAAAAAACTGCAACGAATATCTGATATATGACTAAGCATTACGTTTGCAACTCAAGGCTTTATAAAAACCGTGAATGCGTACTATACATTCCATGGCGAGATTTCCAATCCTTCGAATAGATTGCCAGATCACGACGCATCGAAAAGCAAAATGACGAAGAACCTGCTACAGCTTTATCATTCAACCGTGTGTAGAAGGACGATGCCCGGCCAAAGTAGCAACGTGAAAACCTAATCGAGGGCAATGGAAGAGCGCCGGTGGAGACGCTGGCGCGTCAGCCGTGCGGCTATTCTCGTTCGACCGCTGGGGGGGCGGATGAGCGTGCTGCAATATAAAATAGCACCGCTGTTCGCTGAACTCGCACAGCCAGCCGCGCTCATACATACGCGAAGAGATTATTTTCCGCAAAGTCCGGCGCAAATCGTCGAACGACGAGAGAAACGAGACGGGATTGGAGGGAGATGCGAAGATGAGATTGGCGGAAAAAGACAGGGGACTTGGTTGGATTTAACGCGCCGTTCGCGCCAGGGGGCACCAATTAATCGTATGGCCAAGGGTGGAACGTTATGAGTTTCTGTGCGTAGGGGATAGCTAATGGAGATAAAAGTTTGGTGCATCGAGCTTGGAGTATCGGTGGTGGTGGAAAATTACAATTTTATAGTAGGGTATAGTTTTATGGTTGGGTGCTGTGCATTCATTTATTATGCTCAAAGTCAAGGGAATATTAAAAAGTGTAATGGTATATACATTATCAGATTGTATATATCGATTTTTAATTATAGTACAACATATATATTTTTTTTTTTTATGTTCTTTAACGTCGCTCTATTTATGCTTCCAATTATCGGTGCTAATCAGCGACGGAGGTCTACGATATGTTTGTAAACAAAGCACATGTAAATAATTACAGCGGTGCCTGTATCAATCGGCCGAGACCGGGATTTGAACTCGGATCACCGAGTTACTAAGTCCTTCGCTCTAGCGATCGAGCCATCGTAGTACAACATATATTATTTCAGCATAGTTCAATGATAATTCTGATATACTGCTTTTATAAATTTATTTATTACAGTTTTTCGTATTCTAACAGTCCTTTTTAATGTAAAAATACTCTTTAGTTTTCTTATAGCGTTAAAATTAGGCTATTTTAAGTATATAATACTCAAAGATAATCGATACAATTTCTATTGTAATTCAATTTTTAGTTTTACTAGAACACAAGCTTTAACTAATTATTATTTCATTTGATTTAAAGCTAAAATAATTCAAGAATGACATTTCCAATCTTTTCCAGATCCGTATATATAAAGCAAGTAGAAATTTCTGAACCATTTTTTCAAGAAAAATATGATTCTGAAAAGCTATTTCAAAATTCAAATCTATTATTACCGTTTGACGTAGTTCTATTGCAGTTGATAGAAAAATAGAATTTATGTAATAAAAATATATGGAAATTATGTATTAGATAGTTCAGTATATATTTCATATATTAATTCTTATGAGGTATTTCATAATTTTACATCAGATTAGAAAGTTATTCAATAGAAAAATTTAATTCTTCATATAATAAATATTTGAGTTATTTAGAGACGATTGAGTCTAATTATAACAAAAACCGAATATAAAAAACTGATTTAGAATTACTCTATTACAATCGATAGTGAATATAGCAATCTGAAAAGATGCAATTGATAATCTGCTCTTATAAAACATAAAATTTACTGAGCTATAACAATAAGTTCAAAAATTTAAAGCGAAGCAGAAGATAAAATAGGAAAAATATCGTGAATGTAACGAAAAAAGCAATAAGAACAAAATACGAATCGTAAAAGTGGGAAAAAACCAAGGAAAATTCAAGAAATTGACCCTCCACTTGCAGAATTTTTGAAAAATGAAAAGGGACATCGAGAAGAAGCAAGAGAACAAGTCAGAGAGAGAGAGAAGATAAGAGTAAAGATGGCGAATTTATTTGGAGCCGAACTCGGTGTGGGGATACACAGCGCAGCAACGACCCTTCGAGCAAATTATCCGTGTCGAGAGTCAGCGGTGCACCGACATAGGATTCCCCCTTCACTCTGGATATGGCATTCTAGATGCCGTTTCGCGTTATCATTGTACTTTATTGCATACAACCGATCCACGAGAGCATCCCCTTCCACTATCAGTACGACTGACGCTCGGCAAAGTAACGCTAAATTTCGGGGATACATTCCCTATTCTAACTGACTTTCGCGTATGCACGTATATAGACAGCTCTTTCGATAGAAGAGTCGATCGTACCCGTGTTGGATAATATAACGCGCGTGTGCACGCCACTCCCATGATTGTGCGTTGAAAAAGATGGACAATAGAAAAGAGAGCTGATAGAGAGGTACATATAGAAATAGAAAGGGGGAGTTTATTCGTTCCAATGATTCCGGCGAACCTTTTCGTTCACAACCGTCTGGCGCAGAGCTCCGATTGTCCGTAATGACGTGTCATTGGAAACGCGCGTGAAAACGCGGGGTTGTGTAATAACAAGCGCGCGCGGGCGCACGTGTGTGTGAATGTGAAGGATGAACGATCGAGGGGATGAGTAGCACTAGTGAGAATGAAATTCGGACACGCCCCAACAACTTCATCCTCTTTATCCGAAGAAAGAATACGAAGTGTATATAGTATAGTACAAGGAGCCAAGAAGCAAAATCTGGATTTTCACAAAGCGAAGTTCAATTTCGTTTAAATCGACAATCCTACTGGTGGCCGAGTGGATTGGTCACTTTTCTTGACGCACGTACGCGGATTACGATGCTTTTATGGGTTGAAATGCAACAGTAACGGGAGGATATTCGGCACCGTTGACAATATATATGGAACCAAGAGATGCGTTTCGTAGATAAAGTGTAAATAGCAGTGAAACATTCGTGCAGCACTAGCTGACTCTGCTATGATTTTAACCACTAGCCGATATTTCGCGGCTCAAGCGCAATATATTACGAAAGGTTTTACATCTTGGAAGGAAGATTCAAGCGGGAGTTGATGAAGGGCTAATTATTGCAGGAGTTACTTTTCCGATTCTTTTAATTGTCCCATAGCGTGCGCATATCGATAAAAACTAACAATTGTCTGCTGTCGAGTTTTGTGGTGTGAGGTGTTACAGTTAGTAACGCGACTTGACAGGGCGAAAGATCAGGATAAAGTAATAGATAATGAACGGGATTGAGCGTCTAGTCGAATTGGTGATTCCCATCAAATTTTTATTTTCACGTTTGTGAAATAATCGATTTGGTTTTTCGTTTTCGTTTTTTTCAGGCTTCCAAAAAGACGTAAAAATATTAATTATATTATTGTACTGCACCAATTATTAATCGCCAATTAAAGAATTGATAGACTTTTTAAGACGAATATTTTTTTCACGCTTTGAGCATTTCTTGGCAGTCCAGTCTATTTTCCCGATCATCGCCTGTTTCAATTATATTTGCATATTCTTTTTTTTCTTTCTTTGCCCCTCGATCAAATATGAAACGAGTTTATACTTATATTAATTTTCATAAAAATAGTGAATTTATAATTATTTACATGCTAAATATCCATTTTGCAAAAATCATAGAAGACAATTGTAGATACTAAGAATTATTTATTACTGTCCGTGTCGATTACCATTATTTATTGTGCTAATATAGCCTTAATATAAGATGAGCTGAGACTGATTTATTGCATTGCACTGGAATTCTTATAATAAAATTTGAAATTTAAATTATTTCAATCAATCAAATATCCGTTAATAAGAATTGAATAATACAGAGTATCGTGGTACAATTGTGACACATTCATCTGTATAATATTTTTATTAATTACTTGTGATTTCAATATCTTCGAGCAAATGAAGAAGCTATTACACGATCGATTTGAAATATATCTTTAGCAGAAACTGAAAAACTTATTAAATACGTAAATTCTATTCCAAAAATAAGCTATTTCTATAAGAAGCCTATTTCATTTGTCTTTCAAATGATCCTAATAATTTTTTCCATTATAATGAACAACAATTATTGAGCAGCTGAAAAAAAAATTGAACATTCACTTACGTCACTTTTTGATTCATTTGAATTATAAATGCGCGTTCCTGCAGTAATTCAATGTCACTCTTTCGACTTTTTATGTACTGTACATCGATTTATGGAATAATTGATCCCTTCACCTTTATTGCATTTTAAATATTCAGTAATAACTTTGGTATTCGGGTTTTATGCAAGCTGTATTTTATACTGCATATATAGTTTGTAATACATGATGTGTTAGTTTTTGCGCAATTCCAATTAACATGAACATTCATATTTTTCTAAAATTGAACTTTAACTATTTTATTATTTAAAAAGTTCATAAATAAATTATAATTCTTTATCCAAATTAAATATCCTATACAACTTTCTTTTTTAACATCTTTTATTTATTATCCATTCTCTAGAAGTTTACCTTATTAAACATTATAATAAATGAAAATGTTTTCTGCCTATTTATACACGTCCTATTACATACTCATTTGCATTTCTCAATTTGTCACAGTTCCACCCGACATAAAAGACGACGAGACCAGCACAGACATGGTGGTCAGAGAAGGAAGCAACGTGACCTTGCGATGTGCTGCGACGGGTTCTCCGACCCCGACGATCAATTGGCGGCGAGAGGATGGTCTACCCATTTTTCGGAGCAACTCGAATCAAGGTGATGATTAATTTTTGTCTTGAGCTAATGATCGACGTTACAAAATTTTTTGTACTGGATAGTATTAGATTTTTGCTTGCGTTTCAATAATATTCAATTCATAGTGAAAAAAATAAATCCTCATTTCATTAAATTTATTTTGTTTTTATTTTATTTTCATCTACAGATTTTATACGAGTAGTTCAACCAATCGAATCGATTAAATCTATTTTTGCCATACCTGGAAACAATAAGTCTTTTCATTATTATTGTATGTATAAGTTTCCGTCGAACTCCTTGAAGAGATTTTTATATTGATCAATCATACAGCTCTAGATACTATTTGCTTCCATCCTAAAACGAAAGAAAACAACATTTTTTTCTTTTACAACCTCTCGTGAAAAGAACTAAACCTGGAAGTAAACATCTATTCGAGACAGTCTCCCTCTACTTTACTCTGTAAATAAATAAAGAATAGTATCATTCACAAAGGTCAACATTGTTATTTCAGTATTTTATTAGATTTCCCTTAATTGCCGTCCTCACACGGAATTTCCACGTATTCGCTGTTGTTAATAATAGTTTATAGACAAATATTTTCGATTAATAATAGAAGAACATTTATGCAAGGTAACTTTAGTTCAGTCTGAAATTAGCCCTGTAAATTAATCTGTGAATTACGGCTAATAAAATAATATAAATAAATATTTTAGGACAGAAACTATCCCGTTTCAAGTATATGTCACTTTCATAATTACAATTAATAATTGACGCTAATTAAATTTTATATATTATGAAGATATAGGAATTTATTTAATGAAAATACTCTTTTAGCGGCACTCACGGATTTGTGAAACGACTAACACTGCTGCCAAAAATTTTTAATGAATAATTCTATATAAAAATTCTGTGTATATGAATAAATATATTGACGGATTTATTAAAATATTTTTGCTTAAAATCGTTGCTTTATTGGAATCTTTTTAAAAAATAGCGGTTTTTATTAGGGACTACACAATATGACCAAGTAAATTACGAAAGCATTCTGTTATAACCATAAAAAAGTACCACGTCTTCGTAATAGTGTAGCGTTCAGTACTAAAACTTTACAGATCTCATCCTAAGGGCAATAAAAGTTTCAGTGTTCAATTTTAGCCAAAGATTCGATAAAATGTAAAAAAAATCGATCTCGCCAGCAGTTCGATATGAGCTTGTATCAGACGCTCACACTTACAAAAAGAATCATTTGTATAATTATGGATAAAATATCGCGCCTGATTGGTCGCAAGGAAGCTCCGTTGCCATGGGTAGCTTGAACAGTCCTGGCCGAAGTCGAACTAATAAACAAATAAACACGACGTTGCTACAAGAGATTGAGATTCTCTCTCTCTCTCTCTCTCTCTCTCTCTCTCTCTCTCTCTCTCTCTCTCTCTCTATCCCTTTCATTCTATCGGTTTCTGCAACGGCATACAAGCGGGGCAAGGTAGGGTGATCCGTTATATTTGCATTCGAATTGGTAAATATGCGGGGAAACCGAGCAGCATCGATGTGATGGTGGCGATAATAACGTCGACCGAGGCTCAGAAATTCATCCCCATTTCTTCCTCGATTTCAGTCCCCCTAATTCTTTGCGAGAAAGCTTGGCGCGTTGATGACAACTCTATTCTTCAAATATCATGGGCGACAGCAATATGCACGACATATATGAATTTGTACATCTTTGTATGTAATCTGAGTTTATGTCGAAACATCTGCACGGATGATTCACAAAGATGATATATATATATATATATATATATATATAGTTGATGCTTCAGTTATTTTTAAATCACTGTTTCTTTGTATATCGGCTTGTTATATGTCAAACTGAACTCTCAATAAAAATTCTTAGATTGAGTGTGGAAGTAGGAGCAACTGTTTATTAAAGATTTAACTATAAAAAAAAAATTTTCATGTAATTTTATTATTTTTATTATTTTCTCATTATAATAATGAATTAAGGTTACTTTATATACTATTAATTATTGTAATCATAAGGAATAGAAGTGCATTATATCTATAAGCTATTTTACGTTTAATTGGAAACTAAAATTGAAAATCTACAAACTAAACTTAAAATTCAGTTACACATCGAATGAGTGAAATATGCACGCGTAACTTTTCACAAGATTCAACTGTTCAATTAATTTAGAACACATATATAGTTAATAATTTAAATAACTTTTTACAATTAGAATGTAAATGTCAAAATGTGTTCAAATAATTTCTATTGGTATTAATTTTATCAACGTGTAATAAAATGAACACTTGTAAGTAGTATCCGTCCAAATTTAACGATTCTTCGCAATTGCGATAATAATATAAAATAACACTTGGTTTATTACGCATAAAATAATCTTTATTTATCAAAAACCATTTCGACAATTATAGAATAAGCAATGAAATAAATTACTTTATTCTACACATTGAGCATAATCTATTCAGCAAGACAACTGATGATGAATATAATAAATTTATTTTATAGGAAACATGCTAAATTTTATTTAGATAATTTTGTAAGTTCCATTATAATAATAGACATCCAGTAAAATTATTATTTAACATATGTTTAAAACACTTTCATCATAAAATTATTAATTAAAAAATATTAAAATTAAAATTTTTTTCTTCACAATTTCAGTAATTTAGCCTTTAAGGCTCTCTTTTGCAGAACAAGTGTAAAAAAACAAAACTGAATGTGTGTAGAACTCCTACAAAAACAAACTCGAGCTTCTTCGTTTCCATTCTCTCCTTTTATGTGCTGATTCACTTTATTATATAAATAAAAATTCAGCGACGAGTAGTCTAATTACATCACTTTATGTATCATGGAAGTATTTTGCCCTAACTGTTTTAAAATATTTGGATATGCTGTTCGACATTAAATTTAGATATTACTTAGCAAACAAGCAAACAAATAAGTCTTTCCATATATCAACTACATTTTTTCAGTGTATTTTTTCTTGACCCGAGCTTATTATTGTAATACTGCAGTTTACCTCATTTGACCATTTTTTTTATTTATACATTTGTCCCGATCGGAACAGCAAATTATTTTGAATGGTTTAATTGAATTATATTTATGTATGTATCTTTGTTATCAGTCCTTAACGTTCAATTTCACTGTCTAAACAATAGTACAACTTTATTCAACTCTGTGCCGTGCATATTCTCCTAGAAACCTCTTCAATTAATATTATAGACCTTTTTCCAAAATCTTCATGTAATAAATATCTACGAGCTAATACATAGCAAATAAGTCACACACACACACACACACACACACACACACACACACACATCTACGCTGTCTCATACCTGTTGAATTATTCTTGCAGTTTTATCACTTAGCGCATGTGGGTGTCCATTCGCAGACTGGGGAGCCAGCCAAAGACTCAGGGCTAAAGCTCTCGCTGGGCGAATACAACCGCGACGACGAACTTCACTATCGTGAAATCCTTGGTTTTAATACTGAGTTTTAGCATTGCACAGAGCTTCATGCGCCCACGGTTGCATTACTAATGTTCGGGACTGGCTCGCTTTTGGACTGCTTCGGTGCTTCATTAGCGGTCGACGTGTGCCTTTGTCCGTGGACCCGAGACCGCGAGGGACTCAAGAGGCAGGGACAGCTCTGAAATTTCTTTTGGATCTCTTTTTCTCTCTTCCTCTATCTCTCTTTGATTCTCTGTCAAATTTCACCCTCACTTTTCACCCAATTTATTCCTCATCCATTCTCAGGACGATGCTCGCTCTTAAGCTCGTCTATATACTTTTAGAGCAGGCATACTTGCACCAGGGAATTGGAAATCTGTGGGGATCTAGTTTGCATCCCGAATATTTTGAATCATCAAAACGAGACAAAAAGGAAGGGGGCGAATGAAAGTTAGAGTGAGAGAGAGAGAGAGAGAGAGAGAGTGAGAGAGAGTAAGAGAAAGAGAGAGAGAGTCTAAAAATGATCCCCCCCCCCCTATTAGAATGGTGCGCGCGGTTGGAAATGTTGCACTCTTGTCTTAAAGCAGAGCACAGGATGCTCAAAAAGAACTTTATTATAGTGCAAAAATGGAAAAATAATAATCTCAAAAGACATGTTGTCGCCCGCGATGAAAGTAGCGAATGCCAAGCAGTTCCAACGAAGACTAGTACATTTTAAAATTTCTATCGAAAATGAGCATGTGTAGATTATAACTTATAATGTTAATAATTTTCCTAGAAATTATGCTAAACCGAAGATTAGAATCATTTTTAATTTTTTATTGAAAACTAACACATCCCACTGACTTACCTATGTAGAAGATAAACATAATTCAGAATTTTTTTGTCGAAAATATAAAAATTGAGTTCTACTACTGTTATTCTTGAGAAATGTCTTTTCTATATAAAATTACTACTGTTACTGCGTGACCTTTTGATGAAAACGTTGAATCGTTTGAATTTGCGCTGATAATCGTAAATTATGTTATGTATAATTGTTAAATAAACTGTGATTGCCTTCGTTGGTAGAATAAATGTAGATCGAATAATATAGTTAGCACGTAACTTTCTGCAAAGTCTTGGATAATGAATTTCGGAGAGGGGAGAATTTCTGGCGTTTTCACTCCGACAAATCTAATGCCGTATTTGTACAACAATATGTTGAATTTCTTTGTTATATTTTACACACAACTAATGATAGCGTTTATTTTCTAATTAACTGTGAAAGATCATATTTAATTCATTGTTTTTTTTAAGTTCATATTTAATTCATCTGTAAACAAGAAAAAACAATAAAAGTACAAAATATGCCTCATTAATAAATAAGTATCTATCTTAGCTTGTTTTATCAATCGTCATGAGTGATTCCTTCAGATCAGATTCCTCCCACTAGACGAAAAATGACGAAACCCCCAAGTAATTACGACTGACGATCAAATGCCATGCGTAATGCTATACCATATATAAATGACAAAAGAACTGTACTGCGGGCACCATTCTATTAAATTAATTCTCTCCATTCGGCAAGTTTATTTATGCGACGAGTCTAAATTATAATATAACCCTTTCCACTTTTGTTTACTACTCAAACGTTCAATAAGGATTCAATCAAATTTGTCTTAAATTTGGTTATAGCTCATTCATAGCTTCCAATTTCAGGAGACAGCTGTTTTTTGAGTATTCATTAAAGTTTAAAGTTTAAATAATTCTAACTGTAGTTTCGATGATAAAATGGAACAGTTTTTTGCGAATTACCAACAGAAATTTCAATGAAATAGATATAAAAAAATGATTTTTCTAATATTTTTGAAATTATAAGTCAGTATATGAATATTAATATATGGGCAGTTGCACCACATGATTTCAAGCTAAAGATAAAGTTAAAAGTCTTATATAAACTTTACTCTCAAATAAACTTTATGACAATACTGGTTTCTGTCAAATTTGCTTCATCAAACAAACATGAAACACAAATTTATTAGTTAGTTTTCTTATACATTATAATTAATTTTATTCCAGTCTTACTCTTGAATTAATAAATTTTGATTAAAACTAAAATCAACTTATATGAGTATGATTCGTATTTAATATGACTCGTATTTAATCAATTGAATAGAACAAAAATTATGCAAAAACTCATAAAAATGTTTTCTAAGCAATGAAAACTAATTTTCCTAATTGTATTTTAATTAATGAAACTTTATCTTCAAGTGCGTTTATATTCATTAAAAATCATAACATTACTAAATAACATTTATTATATTTAAATATTTAATTAAAATATTGAATGTACAATGAATGTGAGAAAATATTTTGTTATTTTAATTGAATCATACGTTTAAAGTCGGTAACTAAATATTTATCACTAATTTTTTCCTCAATCAATAAAATCACAATTACAGTAATTACATCATATAAACAAAAATTAGAAACATATACATTTTTTTATTATTCAATTAATTTTTAAAAACTTTCCTGCTAATACTTTGGTATCATTGTTCATTTGAATTTACGATATCTTGTAACTAAATCATCTATTAGATACAAATAAGAGCCAAGAAAGTTCTGAATCGTTGTAATAGATAGATAAAATATCGAAACCAATTTTGCGAACAAAGTCTTCTACGCAAACCGAACAGTTGTTACATTTAATTTTAAAAATACAATTTTTCTGTATATATGCGATTGCAGTTAAGAATGAATTATTTTATCAATTTCATTAAAATTTTCATTCAATTATGTAAAAGCTAATAATAGATAATATTAGTTTTATTTATTAAAAAGTTTTAACATTAATAAGTTTTGAAATTCATTTAATCGAATATTATATAATTTATTTATAATTACTGATACTACTACAAAAGAAAATACTAAATCAGAAGAACAAACAGATTTTCTCGTTTCAAATAGAATATTGCCAATGAAAAACAACCCCGATTTCTTTATTCGACACACATATTAATAAAATAAAATATACCTTTAGAAGAAAAATCGTATGTTAAAATGATTTTACTGAAAGTTGCTAAAATAAAGTAATATATAAATCAGATATATCTACATTCGTGAAAAAATATATCAATCTGGATTGACCAGTTCCTACATATAACTGCACATATATAACCTGCACATGCGACAAACTTCCGCCGCTCGTGGGCCACGGCGTGGGACATAATCAGTCACTCGCTGTCTTCTTTTTTACGCGCGTCGCCCTCGCCTCGTCCACGCGTCACTGCAACACTGGTCCGCCTTCCGCTCGGTCCGCGCGCGCCGAGTTTGCAGTTTGTCAGAGGAGTCAGTGCAAATATTCCGGCGCTGGTTATTCGCTTGTGGTCTCGAAGCCCGAACTCAGCGCCGGTAGACAGCGGCGACAGCGGTCCGGCGAGGGTGATGCTCCAACACCCTCTCCCCCGACTTCCGGATAAGTAAACCAAATTTACGGATTCGGTGCGAGGGGGTGTCATTCGGTCGACTGTCCCCCTCTCGTTTGATTGTTGGCGAGCCAGTCCGCAGCGCAAGTGCGACGCCGTGTCCCGAGGTCGGTTGAACTGCTCACTGCAAATCGCTCTATTGAATTTTCGAACGATCGGCGGCAGCAAAAGAGTGGGGTTAGCGCAATTAGTATTTGTGTTTAAAATCCATTATGCATACGGATAATTAGCTCGAACCACGAATGAAAGTTATAGATATATTTATTCTTTTTTATGGAATTTCTGATTAAGAACCGATGCTAGTAGCCAATAATCGAGTATAGTATACTCTTAGTATCATAAATTTCGAATAAGTGAAAAATTATAACTGAATATCCAGAATAGGTTGTGTAATCTATATTTTGCAGACAAGTAAATGAATATATAGCTAGAATCAGAAAATAGAATATGAATTTAAATACAAAGTAGTTTTTTTAAAAAGGATTATGCGTGTGTGTGCGCATACATTTTGTTGCTTGCTTAACGCGTCATAGATTTAAGTTATGAACATTGTTCCATAAATTTATAATTTACATTGTTCTATGAGCTAATTTTATTTTGTAAATAATGCCCAATTGTTAAGATAATCATTTCTTATATAAAGTGCAAATATAAAGCGAAATGTATAAATGTCGAAGTATCAAAGTAAAGAAAAATCTAAAATTTAGTTATTGTTTCACGCTTTTTCTTCTCATTTCAGTCCTGATCGTGGAAGGACCAACGTTCAACCTGACGAAGGTCGGTCGTGAGCATATGGGCCCGTATCTGTGCATAGCGTCGAACACCGTACCGCCTACGGTGAGCAAAAGGATCATCGTCCTTGTCCAGTGTAAGTATGCTATACGAGTATGTTCTACGTAGCGCACTCTATACACGCCGATTAATAATTGGTATACACGCGCTACAAGCATAGCAATACGGAATCTAACTGATGGATACGTTTTTCAGTTCCACCGACAATCTCGATACCGAACCAGTTGATCGGTGCCCGGGAAGGGCAGCAAATCACGCTAGAATGCATCTCCGAGGCGTATCCCAAATCGATCAACTATTGGACGCGCGATAAGGACGAGATTGTGCCAAAAGGTAGGGCTAATTATATATAATTAATTATCTACATATTTATTTATTGATTTTTAATATATTAAATAGTCATTTTACAAAGCACAGAAATATTGCCTTTGAATATCAACCAACGAAAAAATAAGCTCTTATTGTTAGGTACCTCAAAAAATATTTCATAAATGGGAAATACGGCGTATGCTGAATTATCATTATATGTATAGAATTATAATTGAATTTAAGAAAATTTTATACTGGAGTAATCAAGAACAATTTGATCTATTACTTCCAATCGTAGTATTTACTTAAATTATCATATCAAAAATCTAACTTTTGAAAATTCGTGCATATATTACGAGGGACGAAGTTTAATATTTTATACTAGCTTTTATTTATTTAACCGTTTGCATGGTACTAATGTAAATGCAGTAAAATTATATTAGATTACAGAATCAACAATTATTCTTTGATTGTCAGTTCTGGAGATTTTAATGCTTGATGTCGGATCAAGCAAGGAGCCCAACGGAGATTAACTTCAATTGTGATTTATATATTTTAATAAAATTCAGAATATATAATAATTGAATTTAGTGCACAGTATATATATATATATATATATATATATATATATATTGCTCAGTAACTAACGCCGAGTATAATCAATTTTTTCTATTATATTCATGAAATTTTTTTATGCATTAATTAAAGTATGTGAATCATTACATTAATATTGTTTTAAGTAATATTTTACTCTTGAAATAATGTAGTATAGGGGCTGTGCGGAAAAAGTTAAAGCTTTAAAATAATATCACGATTTCAGTATACGGATGAGAGCCATTAGAATTCAATCGTGTACCGAGATCTCATCTATACTGTTTCAATATACAAAGATTTCTTTGTTTATTGATTTTCACATCTACTCATTTATTTTAAGCAAATTTAATACGAAACTTTAACCATCAGCGAAATATTCGGCGAAATAAAATTTTGAAAAACGTATCCAAATTTTGAGCTAAAGATTATATGATTATAAACGTAAAATTCATTATGATGTATACATAAACATTAACATATTGAATATTTGAGCCAGTATGCGTATACCTTAAATTTTTTAAATATTAAGCTCTTTTTTAAATATCAGCTCCAGCCTAACACAGCCACGTCGCCAATAAAATCTTGTCAGTTTTCAAAGAAGAAACAACCTCACTTTTGCTTCATTGTCTGAGCGAACAAAGATAAATGTACCAATCTCCGTCCGTTAAATTATATAGCAATGACGCTGCTTAAACACGATGCGGAATAATAATGCCTTATGAATTTATTCTCCGCCCCATAAAATCATCAGGATATTCATTATCACGTAACGAGAGGGTAGATCCAGTGTTATACATAATACATATACATTTTCGGCTGGACAGAGCGGCGACGGGAAGGAACAAACATTTACATTCTCGTCGGCTGTCCGAACCACTACCATTAATAATGTATCGGGCTTCGTTACAGAAACTTGCGTATAAGGTCATCATACGCAGCGCAGCGGGCTCGCATCGAAATTCCATCGGATCGGGAATAAAAGCGTTTTATTCGCCTCCGTCGTCCACTTCTCCTCCCGCCCTCATCCTACCATGAACGAACCCACCTCCTCTCACCTTTTCCTGCGTCTCTCGTACATCTGTTACAGGCGCTTCGGCAACGGCGAGCAAGACCGAAACGAGCGCGTTTCTTTCAGCCGGCTTATTCGACTGAAATTAGCTTGTGAATAATTCATGCGCGCGAACGCGGGGGTGTCACGGAGAGACGAGACAGGGAGGGGGTAGAAGGGAAGAATAAAGGAGCGACGGACATCGTCCGCGCAAAAAAACGACGACGCGACGTCGAGGAAAAGACGGACAGCGAGAAAAAACGTTAATATATAAACATCGCCAGCAGGATATGTACCGTACAGCCGATACAGACGGGTGGATATCTGAATGAATGGGCCTGCCTCATCGAGTGCATGTATCAGTAATTCGCTCCTCTGCCCTTCACAGGGTATTATATTCATATATACATTAGATGTACTAAAATCCTATATGTATAAAAAAGAGGAATTTTTAATTTACTAATTATAAAGCTTGCTATAATTGGCTGAGAAATGCGATATTGTGTATTTAACTACGAATTGGGACATCGGCTGTCTTTTATTGCTATTTTATCACTATATATGAATATATGATGAATCTTTTCATACATTGAAATTTGAGTATTAGGCTATGCTCGTATTTCTATGGAACTCAAAGGATGCATTTAAAAATATCCTGAAATAATCTTAAAAAAATAATCTTAAGAATCTTAATAAACTCCCAACGAGGGAGTAAAGCACAGCTCTTACATGACGTTCTATAAACTTTATAAGAATCACCCTCAAAGTTATTATTTCAATATATGCAATATTTAAAGCTAAAAAGATAAACATAATATTCAGAATTGAGAGAAGACTAGCGGACCAAGAACCTTATGAACGACAAAAAAATATATTTTATGAATTATACGTCGATTAATTCTTTCTCTCTCTCTCTCCCTCTCTATCTCTCCCTCTCCCTCTCTCTTTTTATATTTCTCTGTATATCTTTATCTGATCAAATGAATTGTTGAATAGAAAATTTAATTAAAAGCTCCAAAAAATGTTGTGCAATAACATTGCACGTTCTATTTATCGTATGTTCAACGAATGCAAAGGTTTTAAATTAAACGAGCACAAACTCTCTGCCTTTTGAATTCGCTTACATAGACACCCCACGAGTCAGGATAAGTTAAGCTTTTTTTGAGTTCCTTCAAATTATTGCATCTCCGTTTTATATTCGATAGCATCCTTTCCAAAGAAACTTCCGCCGAACTAGATTAGCGCAGAATATCTGAGGAAATATAGGCCCGATGTTGATGTATATAAAATTTGATGTACGAAACATCTCTACGGCACATCAATATCAATTAATACGTAGACGCATCCACGTTGAAATTCTATGGCGAACGTCATAGATTATAAGATATAAGTGCATAAGCGTGCTGACAAAGGTTTCAGCAATGATTGCCGAATTTATTAATAACCCATTGAAAGACCAAAATATCCATAGATCAATTAACATTTTAGTATCGTCCTTTTATTTGGTTTAATGAACTTAATAACGGAAGTATCATAACATATTTTTTAATCTTTTCCATTTGGCTCTCGCTTATCGTTTCCTGAAGTTTCAAATCGAAAAATGTGAAGTCTATGAGATGTGAATGGCGCTGATGTGAATGGAAAGCACGTTAATCCTGACACCACCTGCATACTGAGTCATCTTGATTGAACCATTGTGACATTCTTCCTTTTTCATTGAATTTTTGAAATCCTCTAGAAAAATTTATCAATCGGCTTCCTTTGAATTTTAGATTATAAAAAGGATTACTTTTATATCGTTTTGATATTCTCTGAAAGCATTCGGAGTAATCATATACGTGACAAATTTTTCGAAAAACGAAAGAATCTGCCTTTCATATTTTCATCGAAGAATTCAATAGAAAAACATTTTCTAACTAAGCATTTTAACTTCCAACTAAAATAATAAATTTTTTTTATTTCAGGTGGAAAATACGAGCCCGTCGTTATCAATAGTGCATCGTACAAGGTTCATATGAAGTTAACAATAAAATCTGTTAATGCATCCGACTTTGGTTCCTATACATGCGTTTCTCGAAATTCTCTGGGGGATACCGATGGCAGTATTAAACTTTATGGTAAGTAAACGGGATAATTGTATATTTTACGAAGGCAGATTCTGATTTAAATTTTCAACGATATTGTAAACCGAGAAAAACATTTCATTATCTTGAACGGGAATTAATGTAATGAATAATGAATAAACCTGATAAAACAATTGTTTTCATTTTAATTACTATCAGCGTGCTATTCAGTCAGAAAGAAGAAGCTTACCTTTGTTTACAAATCATCTCAGCATAATTAAGAATTGTATACAGCCAATTTCAAACTGTATATTGCATTAAGTAATATCTATTTAGAATCTCGTGTACAATTAATTTACAATTAAGATTGGAACCGAATTGTTTTGCATTTCGAAAACGAAAGGCGAGTGAGGCATTACGGAATATATTGCAATGAAAACTTTTACTAATTACGAGTGAAACGTGAATTGAAATTTATTGTATTACAAATTAAGTTTCGTGTTCCTATTCAGAACATTAAATTGTGTAACAATCTACTAATGAATGATGCGTTTTGTCCAAATTCAGCAAAGTAATTTTGATTACTACAAAGTTTTAAGAGTTAAAGCTCTCCCATCATTAAAGTATGATACTTTTGTTACCGTTTTTAGCACGGAATTCGAAGAAAAATTAAGATTCACAGAAAACATTTCTGTAATTCTAATAAAACTATTTCGACGAATGTATAATTTTTAGTTTCTTAGTTGTGGTTGAAAATCAGCTGTATGTGAATGTATTTACAGATTACGGTAACAAAATTAATTTAATTACAGTTAAGAATTGACTAAAATTTGACAATAACTTTAATAATAAAAAGTAGATATATTCACAAAAAATTTTATCCGATAAGCATCTCCGGTTTCATTACTAATCGTATGTATCATAACTTAACAAAGGGGCCACATGGGGTCTTAAAAACTTACTGAATTCATACGAACATAATTAGAGTTACTTCGCCGAATCTAACCCAAAACCGTGATCCATATGTTATGATTTGCCTCATACCTTTAGCAACAAATATTGTAGTGATATTATTAAAAGTTTTACACATAATTATTAATTAGTTTATAAACTAATTATAATTACATTTAAGTAATTCTAATAGAAGAAAATTATTTTTGCAAAAAGTAATAGATTAAAGCTTCTTCAAATTTAGAAATATGTAGCTTAGAGTATATTAAAGTAGATGAAATTTAAAAATACTTCTGAAATTTTGAAAAAGATAAAATAGTTAATAGATTTTTCAAAATAACTAAAATTCTATAGCAATAAAATTTATAAAAATCCATAGTATACAATAGATACAAACCAATTGTATCTTTTTTGATCAACATTTTGTATTATTTAATATAAATATTTAATTATTATGGAAATTAAACATTATAAATACTACTTTCAAAAAAGTCGATAATTCTTCATATTCATTATAATCTGATTAAAACAATATTTTTGGACAGTCAATATAGGAATAGGATTTTATAAAGTAAATTTCGTTTCTTCTGTACAACTTCAACAATTAAATTATTTTCTCTTATAATTGTATATTTATACGTATTATGGCTTCCTGAAAGAAATTATTATTTCCAGCATATTAGAACGACTACGAGAATTATATTTTATTACCCATTCCTTAATATAAGAATATTGCAGCTGCTATGCGAGCCGTTAACATGTATCTCGTATGAAGCCGTACAAATACTCGCACGTGAAATTGGAACGCAAAAATTTATTATACTTTCTGATCACATCAAATATGGCATTAATAAATTCATTTCTGTTTTCAGAAATGAAGTTGGTTGACAAATACACGATAGACAACAGAGACTCGAGACATAGAGGTACGTTTTTCAAGTGTCAAAAGACCATAAATATAATTCTTTTATAATATTATTTATAAAACAATTTTTATTTTTGGTTTCTAAACGCAAATACCAAATGTGCAATTTTTATTCTTTCACTCAAATATACGCCACTATATATTTTGCATCAAAAGATATTATCTACAAAATAATTCAACATGAAATTGAAATAGCGTAATATCTCATAAATTTTAAAGGTAGATTGTCAAAGCTGCGTTATCACAAAGAAATAACGTTGAAGACAAAAAATAAAAGAAAAAAAGAAAATGAAGAGGAGAAAGAAGTATTACTAGGTGCACTTGTCGTCTTCGCTCATACTGCGTCTCTTTGTGCTTGGGCACTAAAAGAGGGATTTTTTAATTAACGAGTAGACTGTATACATCTATATATCGACTATAGAAAAGAAGGCTAAGGTACAGTAAGAAAAAAGGAGCAGACCGTTGATTAATTAGATCGCTGCCACTTCCCTTTAGATTTCACCTATTTGCGGGGTTGAATTGTACACTGCGTATCGTGGTCGAAGAAGAAAAAATAAGAAGAAAAAAAGCAAAACGAGCAAAGCTAGTCAGAGGAGTGGCTCCTGCTAGTTCGCTTATCGAGAGTTACAGGGAAGTTTTAATGACGAACAGCTGCAGCGCGGAACGAGCTAATACGGTTCCCATTCTTTGTGGTCGCAGTGCGGAATCGGTGAAATAAAGCCGTAACTTTGAGCATGAAGATAGAGAGAGAGAGAGAGAGAGAGAGAGAGAGAGAGAGAGAGAGAGAGAGATAAACAGAGGCGCGGGAGGGAGGGAAAGGTGAAAGAGAACGAGGGAGACGGGAAAGGGAACGACGGAGAGTAAAAGATAGAGTGGTAGGACAAGAAGGGGGTGAGAGTTGGAATGGGGAAACCTGCTTTCGTGCCATAGTCGTCGCCAGCTCGTTTGATTCCAATTGCTGTCTCGTAGAATTGGCGGCCTCCTTCTACGGTCATTAGCGCTTTATCGGACACATTATCCTGGCGCCGAAAACGTATTGAGATTTTACGAGGGGGAAATGCACGGCACGCTAGCTTTAACGTTATTGGTTAAATTTGCTGGTTTCTGACTTTAGGCACAGAGTTGATTCTCGTGGCTCTTAATGATAAATCTTAAAGTCGGTAGATTTCAGTGAGAAATTTGCACCGATTAAGGGCAAACACTAGTGTAGCAGGAATAAAACGCTTAAATTAAAAAATGTTTTATGCGAATATGAAAAGAGCGATCGTGCTTCTCCTATTATTAACATAACAGAGTACGAATACAAAATTATTATCGTACAGTAAAAAATGCAAACTATTGTGATTATACGTTTTTTCAAAATAGGGCATTGTGGAAACTAAAATAAAATAGTTACTTATATTTCAGTTGCTAATTTACAATTAGTTCGAACAAATAATCAGTAAAAATAATTTTGTAGTAATGATATGAGGTTAAAAAATCTATTGCAACTGTAGTTACTGACTTACAGAAAAACTCTCCTTTAATAGAAATTTAAATATTTCGACTCTCCTTTAATTGCATTGCAATATTTCGACCAAAGCTAGCAGCTTAGACTATTTAGTAAAGCACTGTTAGCTGTTCTTTAAATACTCAAAATGTAGATTTCATGGCTTAAAATGTTTCGAATTTCATTTCTAGTTAAGTTAAGCCTGTAATGCTCGTTACTATCGTAGTACTAAATCTAGAGATGGGTTATTAGTAGCTTGCTAAGGAGTCTACACTAGATGCTTTCAACTAAATACTGAAATTCAGTTAAAGGGGACTACGTGTGCGGGCCACCAACGATAGTAGCAATATAGCACAATAGAATTTTAGCCTTACACCACCAATATAAGAGTATTTTACTAATGATTTATTTGCAGTATTCAAAATGAATAATTTTTTTCATTATGTTCTGAAATCTTCCGAACAAGAAACTTATTTTTTTAAAGATATCACTAATCTGTCTACTGATAATTATAAAAGTATGTAAGAATCTATTTTCTATTTTATTTATTTTTTTCTAAATACTGTTTTGACAAATCAATATTTTCGAAAAAAAACAAGCTATAAAGAAAAATAGATTATAAAAAATTCACAAAAATTCAACAAAAAGCTGTTGCCCACTTATATGAAGAATCTATTTGTAGAGCCACTGAAAATGTGAAATCGATCCATACCGTAGTGTAAAAGTAATCGGTTCTTTCAGTTTAAAAGCAAATAGATAAAGCGTAATATTCCGGTACTGCCGAAAAGTTGTTAACTATTCTTTTTTATGAGTTTTTGCATAAAACTAATTAAACATTGCTTTTATAATTGTAAAGCAATTTTAGACCATAAAAGAACAATAGATTTCTTGTAATATCTAAAATAATGTTATTTCATTATTTTTATTCATTGTTTAAATAACCTTTTTATACTTTCATCGATCTTATTATTTTATTTTTTTGTAAACTAATGCAATTTTAATTGCAACGGGACTGCCCGTGTTAGCAATCACCCCCGTAAAGCTTGAAATATGAAAATCAAAATTTATTTTTTTCCTAAAGGATACGCAGTTTAACTGCCTGTTTGATAAAAGCTTTTCGTATATGCCAACTCTAAAATTTTGAACAGTTCCGACTCCTCATCAAGGAATACAGTACGGAGCTGTCCGGACGATCGGTGTCTGTAGATTTGAGAAATTTTAGTGCAGAGGCGCTCGGTTTATTTTTGCCTAACAAAATTCATTTTTGATTTTTACATTGCAAATTTTCTATTTCAGATTAAAATTATAAGAATTGATAAAAAAGACTCTAAGGCATATAGAAATTAATAAAAAAAATAAAAAATAAAAAAAATTAAAAATAAAAAAAATTTGGGCTTTTTGATCGACTTCAATAGTATATAGATCAGTATGATACGTTTCAGGTTCCGATATAAATTCACTTTTAGCGGTAATATTTGATTGCTATTGAAACATTACCTACTATATATTTTGCGTTTCCTGTTAAACATAAATAGAAGGAATAATATAATCTTTTAATAGTTGAGATAAATTTTAATTTACTATTTTTTTTAATTTAAATTTTTAATTTACTTGGTAGCTGGTAAGTTATAGTGAAAAATATATTTTAATTGTCAACAGTCATTTCCAGAACATTCAATAAAGCTATAGATGACGAAACCCGTAATGATACAGTTTTCCCGTTCACTTATTTTTTTAATCTTTAGAGCGAACAAGTTTCCCAAATTTTTAAGATATAACTAGTTAATAAAAAGTAAAAAAAAAATTTCATGTGTTATACAAACATATATGTATGGGTGTGTGTGTGTGTGTGCGCGCGTGTATTTGTGTGCGTGCGTGCGTGTGTGCGTGTGTGCGTGTGTTATTTTAATTTTAAATATGCGTGCAACATTATTAATTTTAAATAATATGCAAAACTACTTTAAGAATTATTTGTTGTATTGAAAGTACTTCTAAGATAAACCATCAGATATGGTATAGTCAAACTATATTTTCGAAAGTACTTGTAGATGCTTGCTTTTTCATGAACAGAAAAACCGAGTTATTAATACGTATAAAAAAACATACAATTCTTGAGACTCTTTATTGCAACTATATTATGTGTATAAGGAAACCTAATATAGCTATGCAAATTTTAGAAGATAATATAGTTTAGTCCTTAAGGATGTACCGAAATGGTTCGAATCGTCGGACATTTAAGATACATCGAAATTGAAGGTGGTGGAGGCCGATAGGTTATCTTTTGCTAACATAGGATATAGATTATTTGTATTATTATTATTTGTTATTATTTTCATAAAATTTAATTTTATGTTATTTTACTTTTAGTAGTAATTTCTGTTTCATATTCTTCGGGAGTGATTGTAAACAAGTACAGCGTCACTGTCATTATATTAGTATAATATATTATTGTATAAAGACTGTAACAGCGATAAAAATATTTATTAATTTAATTCATAACAGTCAACATCAGTACAATTCTTTAATTTTTAATTTTAATATACATGATATGAAATTAAACATTAAACATATTATTCATTTACTGTATATAAATTGATTACCATTTTCATTATGTTTATTTTGAAGTCGTTCAAGAATATAGAAGACGTGAATAATTTTCAATTGAAAATCATTTATTAAACTCCAAATTTGTTAATTTAGCGTGCTCAGAATGTTTATTTATTTAAAAAACATTTTCTTTCTTCTTGGGATAATTTCCAGAAATCCATATCATTTTCCACCTTCTGCACCGTCCGCATATATACCTCTATTCACCGTTGCCCCTGCTTTTTTCAGCTCACCCTACCGCGGAATCCCTCTCATCAGTCGCTACGCGACTGCCCACCCCGCGTTCGCGTTACCGCGAGTGCTTTGAATTCAAAAGGGGCTGTAACGCGACCGAAAGCGATCCCAGACAATGGGCGCTGCAACGGGCGAAAGAACCGCGCTGGCGCGGGCGGCCTACTGCTGGAATCAGTGTATGCACCATGCAAGCGGAACTTTCAGAGTTCGCGAATGGCTCCGCGTGCATAGCTTTGCCTACAGTCCCCTTATCCGCGTATGCTCGAATAGTCGAATACGCCTGATTTAATGCCCGAGGTGGTTGGACCTAGAACCGCAGCGGCCGCGTGTTTAGGAGTAAAATCCGCGATTGCGAAATGCTTACCGCGCTCCCATTCAAACGTCTCCCGGCGGTTTCCTCTCTCTCTCTCTCTCTCTCTCTCTCTCTCGCTGTTTTCTTGCTTCAAGAGGTAGACGCGAATTCGTTCATCCATTTCCGAGGTCTGGCTAGTGGAAAAGGTATTAGAAGGAAGTCCAAATCCGTATGCCCCCTTCGCGCATTTCCTATTTTCCGCACCCGCAGAGGATTCCCGTCTTCCCCCGCCTCTCCTTTAGCCCAGTTTACGTCTTTGGCCGCCCGCCGACCGTGCGAGCCCCACGGGCGTAAAGCTGGAAAGGGGGGGGGGCGTTGCACACGTACACAAACGCAGTGCGCACTTATGCTTGGCGAATAAGGCGAGGCTGGGGTTGCACGCTCCTGTAATCTACTTGCCGCGGTCTCTTTGAGTTGCACTATATATGTGGTAGACGAGGCGGAGGAAGAGAAAAAAGAAAGAGAGAGAGAGAGAGAGAGAGAGAGAGAGACAGAGAGCGGAGCGCCGAGTATTGTGCGACTGCTCTTACTCCTGGTGGGCTAAAGATTTCGGCGGAGTCCGTGCCTGGCATACCTAAAACTCTCACCACTCGTGAGAAATATATTCCTTTTCCCCGGTTCTTAACGAATTTTCGAGCAGCTTTCCCTCGCACGAGGATCTTTCAGCTCCGTTTGCGCGCAGACGAACCTCGAGCTTCATTTTGCGCGGCCTTCTTTGATTCGAGTGCTGCACGGTGCACGATGCAATTTTTTAGCGTCTGCACAGATTCATAGGAGACGACGTTGGACTTGGACCTATGGAAATTTTATCTCCGGTACCTGATTTAAAGTTGTTTTTATTTATTTAATTTGACCTGCTCTACTTTTTAAATCTCCTAAAAGTTCAAATAGCTAATCGTTTTTCGATACTCGTTAAACTGTAGCTGGTAGTGTGGCTGATCATAATTATGAGTAAATAAAAGAACAATGAACTAATATTTTTTATTTATTTTATTTTAAGTCGCTCTATTTATGCTTCGAAATACCGGTATATACCGGCAATCATCTTCGATGTGTTTATAAACACAGCACATGTAACCTGTTACATTGTGTGCTTGTGTCAATCAGCTGCGATCGGGAATTTAACTCGGATGGCCGAATTACTAGTGATAGAATAACCGAGTCAGCCTAGGTTTCAATCAACTAATATTCGCTAATGGAATATAGTTAGCTAATTATTTAACTACTACTAATAACTCAATTATTTTGATTATTTTCTTATAGAAAGCTTCAAAATTGTGCCAATCAAAAGTACGAAAAATTAAGACGTTAATTTTGACGATAATGCCTAATAGATAAATTATGCATGTCGCCAATTGAGCATATTTCATAGAAAACTAACTAATATTTATCTTGGTTGAAAATAAAAAATAATATGCACTTAATTGGGTTTTTTAAAATAAAATTAATTTAATGCAAATATCGACAGTTGCTTTCGGCATAATACTTAATAACACATAATAATTAAAAATTATTAAGTGTATTAAATGTAAGGTAAGCATTTTAAAATTATTGAATAACAACTAGTGAATTAATTATGTAATTAAATAATTATAATAATTGTTTAGATATTTATTAGACAGAATTATATGGATATTTTTATTAGTTTGATAAAAAATAATTGACCTGCGTATGCAATTGTATCTAAGTAATATATTTGAATATATAAAAGCAAATGTAGTAATATCCATTAAATTTAATATATTCCTTAATAGATGAGATATATAAGCATGAAATACTTGAATTGCTTTATAAACAAGATATTCTTTCTAAGTATCACATTAGAACCTGCATAGAAAAAACCGCTTCGAGGTTGAAATATTTTCTTACTTGTAAGCTTTAAAAATTCTATGCAAATAATACTCTTGAATGTCCTAAAGTTTCCTCTTACCGAGCACTCGAGCAAAAGAAAGAAAAAGAGAAGAAAATCGTGTTTGTAAAACTTCTGGCTATCTTATCGATATATATATATATATAAGGAACAGCTTCAAATCTTGGCCGAAAGCGCCATCTCGATCGCAGTTATGAGCTGCGCTGCATGCACCCTTAAACTTTTTTTTAACGCCGAGTCCCTCACGCGAATACTACATTTTATATAATATGCAAAATGTCGCAGTCAGAGACGGAGAGGCGGATTGGAACTGTCGTTCGTGAACACTCGAGAGCGGTTTGTTTTCGACCAGAAATTTATGTAGTAGCGTTAAGGATTAACTTTTCGCCGCTCCATATTTCCACCCCCTTCACTCTTTGCCAGTTTTGAATATCAAGTTTTCCGAAACGACTCGCTCGACTGAAAATTTCTCGATATTGACAGATTAACAAGCGTGCAGCCTCGTTATACATTGTAAAATGAACGAATAAAACACTGATTTGGATCAACTTATTTTTCCAAAGTTGTATGACAAATTGGTTTCTCTAATAATTTACATGCGAGCGATATGCACAAATTTGCAATAATTTTTGTTATTGCCCCAAGTGTTTGCGAATGTGTTTATAGGAAAAACAAATACATCTTTTTTTGGTAGATGATATTATTGTTTTATATTATTTCAGCCAGGGAAATTGTTTTAATGGAAAGTATATATATTTTAAGCTACATTTATCTTCAGCTTAATGTAATTTAATATTTATTAATATTCTCAAGTACTTACTTTTGTATTAATGCGTTTCTCTAGTTATTTTTATAAATAAGATTATAGAATTATAAATTCATTTTAAGTTTTGTGCACTCATAAACATAAATATTTATTCTATATCTTTGATGAAATTCCCAGATAATAAATTCGTTCGATAAAATAAAATTAGATAAAAATTTGATAGGAATTTGAAAGTCCATTTACCTCAAATTATCTTTTATGTATAATGTCCGGCCCTTGACTAGAACTCAAAGAAATATATCATAATTGCAGGAAAGCAGAGAAAGAACGCCGGGAACAACATTCTTGGGGGAAATCAGGATATGCTAAAAGAAAGAGGTGAGCACACACATTTATATCTGTATTGTATAATTTATACAGCACTTTATACCTTTATTTACATTTTAATGTTTGAAAGTTCAAGATTTTATTTCACCTTTGCGCGGCTCTACTTTGCTTTCTACAGTACGATTTATGTTGAAGCTATACATAAATACATTTCGTTCAACACCTTTTGATCTTTCGCAGCTGTATATTTCGTCCTTCAGTTCTTCTTAGCTTTTTAAATTTCAATTACTCACGTTAGAAGTCAAAAACTTTTTGACTTGTATTAAACAAATGTTTAATAAACAAATCAAACAAATTATGAATTCTAAATAATATTTTGTATAATACCTAATAATTATATGTATAAATAGATATTATTTATCTATTTTATTCGTGTACTAATGTTTAGATTTTTAATTAAATAGTTTAGATAGTTAATAAAATTGAAAATATATTTTAACAAAACTCAAATAAAATAAGATTTTAATACGGAACGTTTTGAATTTTTACTGGAACGATTCACAAGCTTTAAAAAAAGGAAGAATGAAAAAATTTTCTATTGAAGATTTTTTTTATGAATTTATTACGTTAATACTTGTTTTGAGCTAAAGTCATTTTTTGTGTTATACTCGTAAGCGCGGAAAGTAAAAACTTGATATTTATGCATTGCGTTCTAGACAAGATTTTAACAGAACATTTTAACAGACAAACACAAGATTTTAACTTTTTACAAGCACTTAATATAATATTAAAGACGATAATTTTTACGACGTACATATAAGCGGATAGCCAATAATCTAATGGGCTAACGATCGGCGCATTCGAGCCTTTGTAGGCTAGCTCCTCGTGCCACCGTCAAATTCTCAATTCAGAAAGATAAATCTCTTGAGAAATTTTGAATCGTAACCATTTTGAATTAGATATATAAGCTTTCTGTGAAGCTCTTCAATAATTTTTATATACTATAGAGATATTTCATTTTCAAAATTCCGAAATTGTTTTTCTAAATTAAAGTACAAATTTCAGAAATACAGATTTCGAAAATCCTGAGATTTTCCATCAGTCATGTCGTCGATGGATCTCAATTTATAGCTTAATCAATATAAAGAAAATTGTATTTTTTGGTGCTGCAAAACTTTTGTATATAAGCACGTTTCAGCTTTCGAAAATAGTATCGAAATTTCCTTCAAAGTTGAAAACCATACATTCAAAAAATACAGCTTTCAGAAACCTTACGTTTTTCCAGCCACAGCACTAATAATAGTAATCTTTTCGAAAGTCTTTCAAATTTTATTCATCCCAGTTGATATTATTTTTCTATGCAATTACGTTGTTTCCTTTTATTCACTATATAAATAAAATTTCTTTTCAATTAAATTTTCAGTTTCAATATCCGAAATATTAGTAACTTTCATTTTCAATAATTATTTGGCGATTCATTTTCGAATAGTTATAAAATATCATAAATAATTAAATAAATTTTCATTTAATATATTTTAGTAAAAAATTTTAGATAAGATTTAGTAAAAATTTAACAATTAGATAAATTAAATAAACTTTTGGTAAACTTTTGACAAGATCGTTTGATCATCTTTCATGGTAATATTAAATATTTATTATAAAAATTATATGATTTTGTACCCATCGCAAGTAAATGCTAGGTAAAATTTTCAGGTACACAAAAACACTGTTGAAAGTTATTTATTTTTCTTTAGTTTAGTTTGTCATTTCTAGGCGATGTTCCTTCATTTCGATCTGTTATAAAATAAATTTTATACATTCCAAATGTGTTTTAAACATCCGTTAAAATATTTAAAATTATTTCCACTGATTAAACAGCATTTTCATGCTGTTTACATTCTGTATTACAATATTAATTATACATGCTGAGTACATTCCGAATTACAATATTTTAACAGTTTTATAAAATGTATATATAAACATATATATTTGTATTATTGGCTTAAATCATTATTGTAAGCATGTATTTGATATATTCTCTTTGAATTTGTCTTCACTCTGTCGCAGCAGAAGAATTATTGTTAATAAAAAAGGCAAATATATAATTTCTACAGTTATAGAATTGAATTTGTCCTAAATGAGTACATTACATCTTCAAATAGTACAGAAAAAGTAGGATTCGCGATACATTATAATATGTTCACAGATCCGAATCACCGAGGCCGGGCGAACAACGACGACGTGGAAGACGACTATGATTACTCGATGGCTTCGCCGAGCTCGCTGGTGAGCTTCGCCCTCCTGTTCCTCTGTTTACTGCCGCAGCGGATTCTCCGTCCGGTTTGAGCCGAAGCCGGATCCTCTGCGCGGCATCGATGCTGCCCCGACATCCTGCTGCACGATTTCCGCTTCTGACGAATACTCGATCGATCTTAAAGCGAGACCGTAGATCAAGACGGTCCTCCTGCGACGAGAAGCCAGTACAAAGTGAAAGGTTTGCGATGCGATGACTGGCAACTCGGATGTATAAATATATATATATATATATATATATATATATATATATATATATATATATTTATTTTTTCATTCTTTCTTTTACCAATCATCGCTTGTGTGTTCCGGCGGAGAGGAAAAGGAAAAGTGAGAGAGAGAGAGAGAGAGAGAGAGAGAGAGAGAGAGAGAGAAGAGAGAGAAAAAGAGACGATGTTTTTTGAACCTACGAATGTGGCTTTGAACATAAGAATAAAAGCACGGTTAATGACAATTAAATGTTTTATTTAAGGATTTTCCAATATTAAAGCTATAATAATGGTTGACGATCTGTTGAATTTATAAGCGAGAACATCTAATTAAGTATGACAGTGTAGCATTAATCCAGAAGAACAATAACTTGCGACTCTCTTTGCTTTTTCATTGTTTTTAAAATTTATTTTCATATTTATATCAATTTCTTTAATATGAAATAATATGTACGGCTAAAATTATTCGGGTTTTGATGAAATTTGCTCATCACAAAGCTTTTCGGATAAACCAACGGTATAAATTATGAAGCGCAAAATCGCTTATTAAAATGAAAGTACTAGATTTTCATTTCAAAGTTGCGTTGCAACTTCATATGTAGGTAAAGATCTATTATTTTAATTTTCTTATTTTTCATTCAAAGATTTATATAAGAAAATAATGTAGTAATACCTTTAGAAAACGTGATTTTTGTTCATCATTCCCTTTGTAAAAAACTGTCACGGAATTTCAAAGAGTAACAGTTTTGTATATATACGGATTTTTGATTACTCTCAAAATTGTGCTTAAATTTAAAAATATAATTTTAGTTCGTAGATATTTTTTAAAAGTGATTTAAAAAATAAAAGAGAGTGCCAACAAACGAATAAAAGCGCTGGACATAGTAGACTGTTGAAGTGCACCGTATATAAGAACAAAAAACAGAAGGAACAAAAGCCTCCATCAGATGCAACGTTAATTGGAACGTCAAGTGTGAATTTTTTTTCGGAATCATCCAATGCATCTAATATTCAAAACGAAATTTGTAAAGCTTGCGCTTATATATTAGATTGGATAACAATTTTTAAATATTTTATACTGATTTTCATGGAAAGTATCTCAAAAAATTTTATTCACTAAACATTTTTCTGATTGGCTAGATTTAAGATTTTTTCTGAAATCACTTTCGTAGTTAACCATAGTAAATATTATTTCTATACAATACTGCTTATTTCATATAAGACAATAATTTTGAGCTCTAACATATAATTTATAAGATTCATAAACCAAAAACAAAAATAATAATTATATACTTTTAAACATACAGAACTTTCTAGTCGATATTGGTAAAGAAAGAGCCATTGTTATTGCAACATAAAGGTGACTTTTTAGGTGAACCTTTCGCGAGGATATCACTATTGGTAATATTTTCCCATTGATAAAATTATGCTTTTTTTACAATAATTAGTACTTATCTGTAAGTAATTTGAGTATACTGTGCAGTCGGATGATTTATTTTAATAAAGAAACTGCATTTTGTCATTATGTTTACGGGAAGAGTACAATTTCAAGGTAGATGAGAACATATTTATTTAAAATATGATTATTTTATTCAATGCGGTGCTAAAACACGAGTTTTTAGCCTTTTAAATAATTTAACGAAATAAGTACAAAATTTAAATAAAGTACCATATCTTGGAAATAGGAGAAGTCATCCACATGTCGCTGTCTATCCTCTAATTTCTAACCAATAGCTCTTCCAAAATGAATTGCAAAATAACTTTCGGCTCTGTTGTCACTATGGAGCACACATTCTAAAATCTCGTTCTTGCTCCTATTCATTATAAATTCGTTGCGAGAAACTTCAGTCAGACAACTGAATTAGACCTCTCTTGATCCGATCCAGACTTCTCCAAGATTCCTTCGCGAATACCGAGCAATAAGGCAGGAACAGACAGACAGACGCTCAATCCCGAAGAAAATGCTCCGATACACATTGCTGAAATACTTGCACGCGTCAAAAATTTCATACATATGGGCCTGGTGTCAGCCGGGGGGGGGGGAGCGAATGACAACTGTCAATGTTACGGGGGGACGGGGGCGTGAATATTGCTATATAAAATACCGTGGAAAAAGAGCGCGCGAAAGCCCAGACGGGCTTACGAGAGTCGGCCCGCGGTTGTGCGATGCACAATAGGCATAGGGGGCGGGGGCAGGGGGTAAGTGCGCGAGGCAACTCGCTCCCCAGAGCATGAGGATTTATATATATATATATATATATATATATATATATATATATATATATTGAATCGGGATCGCATCGCAGTTCCCTGACGGCGTGCTACGGCGCCTCTTCCACCCTTCTGCCCGCCCTAGGGACAGGGGGAGCTTTCACAATTCGCATTATTTCCAGAAGGTTATACCTCTACCCAAACCACCTCGTTTCCTCGCCAACTACGCTTTACGGGGTCGGTCTCGCGCAAAATAAAACCGCGCCCATTGTCAATTGAGACACGTCGACGTCGGCGCAGACTTGGCCCGCCCGTCAGCGGCTCGCTTATAATAGGAACGCCTGGTCCCTTTTAGGGGGTAGAGAGAAATAAGTACATTCGTAAAGCAGGTTCGGCGCACGCGTTCGGCGCATGCGTTCGACTTTTTGTTCGTTCATCTCTCCCTCTCTCTCTCTCTCTCTCTCTCTCTCTCTCTCTCTCTCTCTCTCTCTCTCTCTCTCTCTCTCTCGTTCTCTCTTCTACCCATCGGTGAAAGTTTTTTGTTAACTTCTCCCCGGGTACTCTTCACACTGATGGTAATTATGGTCAGTCAGATAGGCGGAACGAGATGTCAATCACAGCCGAGAATGGTCAGCTTTTATTTCTCTCATTTCGTGCCTGCGAGATCGAGCGCTTAACAGATCGGTGATTATAATAATAAAGCATCTGTATGCTACTTGACACTGCCAAAGCTTAATAGCTTATAGAAGCAACGCGATGTCATATAAAACAAAATGAAGTGTACTAAAGCTTGAAATATTTATTTAGTATTTTTTCGATTTTCAATTACAAGGAAGATTTATTAAGCTACAAATGAATGCAAATGAATGAACGATAGAAACGATATACTTAAATATAGCTATACCAACTTAAAACTTAATTATTTTAAATAAATATAAAACTGAGATTGATTTATTTTTTGATATTTTAAAAACCTTGCAATTTCATAGACCAACAAGAAAGCACTATATAGTTTTCTGCAAGCTTATGTGAGATTTATTTAAGCGTTTAAATAAAGAATGATACTTTCGTTGAAATCAGTTGCGTGTCAGTTATTCAATTATGTATATAATATAACAATAACAAATCCAATTTAATGAAGATGAAATATAATAATTAATGATTAATGCAAAAAGGAATATATGTCTTAGTAGATTTTTCAGCTCCTGCGAGATTTTCTTCCAAAGCGATGCGAGAAAGAAAAATCTGTAGAAATTTAAGTAAAATTCGACAAATCGTGTTATAAATCGCATTAGAGTGGTTTAAAGTAATATGTAATAAAATGAAAACAATCTCTTTGTTTAAAATTCATTAATTCTATATTTGCAAGCACATTTCATCCTCTGAAAAGACAAAGATATACTATTTGATGTTCATTTTGAAAAGTATTAATTTGATCTCGAAAATGATGGATGTCCACGCATGTAACTCTTATGCATCGCTAGAAAAAAAGGAACTCGTCATTTCGGAAACAGATCACAAATATTCATGCAAATACTATATTGCGCTTTACGAAAGAAAGCGACTGAATGAATATGACTCAGAGTGTATTGTACAGGCTGAAATTCGTATTGCATTCGCATATGCTTTTTCGAAGGCTTTACCGCACATGTTTGAAATCGATTTTATTGTATGATTATAAATATAATAAAATAAGGCATTTCTATTTTACAATAAATTACATTTCATTAAACATACTAAATATATTCGGGAAAATAATGATACATATTCACATAATTACAAATTTGAAAACAAACTATTCTTTATTTTTCTCTTAATTTTGTGCAGTTCCAATATTGAGATGACAGAGAGCTTTATTTTCGAAATTGCGAATCAGTAAAGACTGCTGAAGTTCAGTATAAATTAATCGCTGATTAATTAACAAACGTCTTAAAGATGATCAGACATTAAATTTACATTGTATTGGCAGTAGTTTTTTCTGATGAAAATTTAAAATACATATTTAGGCAAAACTTAAATTTTATATAAGCTTTAATATTAAAGCTAAACGCCAATAAAATAATATTTTTTATTTATTAATACTGGTAATATTATCACCTAATAGAGATTACGTATGAATTACAAATTCATATACTTGCTGCTAGATTACGTTATTAATTAATAAAATTACAGAATATCTATAATTGTAACGCAGTTTATTTTTAATAAAAAAAGTACAAGAGCAATGAAGTTGTGAGTAATATAATTATATTGTGTACGTAAAGATAGGGGTATCAAAGTTTTGAAATTTGCGATGTACAAAAATACTGTGGAATGGAAATAAAAAAATCTGTAAAGTAAAGACGGGATGTCGTTTTCATGTAGGAAAACATATATCAAAGGAGGAATAAGAGCATTCGGTGCATTTTATTTGTTCTTAGCATATAAAATACAAACACGCGCGCGCACATACACACACACACACACACACACACACACACACACACACACACACACACACACACACACACACACACACACACACACACACATACACACACACACACACACACATACGCACGCGCGCGCGCACACGCACACACGCACGCAAACCAAAGCCTCTCAATTCATAACCATATTAGAGCGAACTTTGATCTCTTAGCATCCTAATCCAAAGAGATACCTTTGTGAGTGACAAATTCTTTGTATTTTAATAAGATTGACCACTGACGTTATAGATATTTTTTTGAAAAAACTGGTAACTCTAAAGATCCAAAGATGGTTGTAATATAATATGTATAAATATTCTTACAGTGCAGAGCGCACGTCTGTTCGTATATGGGAGTTTGTGTATATGTGAACGTGCTTTTAAAATTGTGTGTGTAGGTGGGTGTCTATCAAGAAATTTATACTTTAGAATCATATATTTCTTTAATGTCTTGTATGTCGTCTATGAGAATGATATATTTTAAAGGTAAATCGGGTCATCTAATAATTTTTTACTTCATTATTTAATAATTTCCTAGTAGATTTGTTTATTTTGGGCTAGTATTACACCAGTTCTACAATCAAGTATAACTGTAAGACAGCTTTATTCATAACTTAAATGTCTGATATTAAATGCTCTAATTTATTATATAAAATTGTTTAATAGCGATTTAGGTTACTATTACAAATACATATTCAGTATTTTAAGGAAAAGTGGAACAAATGTAGTAGTTTATAAATAAATTACGCAATGAATTAGGAAAGAGTACACGCCTTAAGTAAATAAATGAATGATATTTTATCTATTTCTTTAAATAATTATGATTTTTTCTATAAGAAGGAATTGAATGTTATGTATCCAATGTATTTTGGAATAAGATTGTGATTGTAATGAACTGTAAGCAATAGAACTTGATTTTCAAATATACAGAATTGTTTAGTTACGAAACAAAGAGTTTATTATGCAGAGCGAATTAATAGTAAATTGTTTCATTAGTTTCTATAGTATAAAGAAAGCTTTCTAGTCATTGTATCTTCTGTACTGTGTGAACGTTCAGGGTGTACTCGCCTAATCAAACCTTTTAAATGCTCGGGTAATCCGATTAATATTTAACAAAAATGGGAGGCTTAAAAGTACAGAATGTTAAAAGCTTACGAGAGTGAGATAACTCAATTGCATAACTATTAAGCAAGTATAAAAGCACACTATAATATGTTTGTACACCAAACTCGGAAAATAAGACTGTATATAAAAACATGTAATTCAATAAAATATTTCTTTTCTTGATGTTGGTTATTATTGATATATTCTATTTGATCGATTGTTATTATATTTATTTATTAGAATCGGTATATTTTTTAATATAGTGCGAATATCATGCGTATATATATATATATATATATATATATATATATATATATATATATATTGGAATTAGAAATTTGAACCTGTCGATAAATATGAATTTCTGCATATCTACTTTGCCGACATCTAATACCGGAAATATATGTAAGGCGCACACTTATCTGGACTTACCTGCACAATGATCAGATGGTAATGGACACATGATGTAAACCTCATTTTACAACAATCATTTTTCTATAGATAATTTCAAAATAAATTGAAACTAAAATAACTGAATTTTGAATAGTCGTTTTCAACATTTTTTAAGCAGATTTTGAAAGGCGCATTTTAAGTTTTGGCTTCTTTCCGTTATTACCTGATAAACTGAATAAATTTAATTTTGCAAAAATATAATGTTAAACAGTTAATATAGCAGACGAGGAGATATGATATAAGTATTTTTTTTTTATATCTTTAAAGATCAAAGTAACAAAGCCGATTTGTCGATCAAGAAACAATTATGAAATTAGTATTTTTTATTAACCTTGTATTTCACCCATACAGATCTTTACTAAATTTTATTGAGTTTTTTTCTATATATTATTTAAAAATATATATATAAACATCTAATTTTTTTTTCATAATCGCCATAAGCTTTATTTCATGTAATATTAGCTTGATTAGTTGAAAGCCTTGGTTTTACAATTGTATAACATATGTTTACATATAATCATAAACGGTTAACGTATTCAATACCTGTAATAATATCAGCCTAATTGAGCAATATGATAGTGGTCAAATATTCTACTTATATTATTATATTTTTATATAAATTTTATATATTGAAAATCCATTTATTTTGAAATTATTTATTTTTACTTGTGAAATTATGAAATGGCAAGAAGCACAGGATCATGGTTCGACAGTATGAGGAAAGCTATGCACGCGACTTTAGTCAAATGTACAAATGTTTCACAATAACTGTAGTAAAAATTATTACATTACAAACTCATTAATTTCGTACTTAAAATATCCTAGGTTTGATTGGGTATATTTTTATTGTGTGGATACAAAACATAACCTTCGTTGCTGTAACTGTGAAGGCTTCGAGGTACAACTTCGCTAAAGGTTCGGTTTAAACATCGCAATAAGAGTATGCATGGCCCTACATGCATAGATATGTATACCTAATATGAACATTTGCATTAACATGTAATGTTGCATCATCCCTTTAAATAAAACTCCAATAAAATTCCAAATAAAACTCATGGCCCTTTAAATTTTATTAAATAAAATTTTTTAGCAATATGATAAAATACAAGTAATAAATTATATCACAGTTCCAACATCAATATCTCTTATATATGATTATCTGAACTCAAAATATTAACAGAAATTTTTAAGTTCAAATTTCAGAGGTGGAACAATGACGATCGGGTATAGTCACCGAATATAATAATAAGAATAAGTATAATAATAACATTATTTTCATTTTGTTTATAAACAGGTTTCAATATTACTTAATGCAAGAATTATAGTCAATATTGCAAGCATTTTTATCAATGATTTTTAACGATAATCATATATATAATCTTTTTTCTTAACTTAATTATTGCCATAATTACTGATAATTGCCATACACAAGGGAAGGGATTTGTAAAAAATCTTGTAAAAATATTAATATTAATTTATTCATCATTTCATTTCGTAAATTAGAAAATACACACATAACTTTTATCCTGGATACGGCTTTTCAAATATCAAATTAGTGAAGTAAATGTTCTCGATTGTTATACACAATAGTGCTGGGCAACAGATATTCAGATAAAATTCCATGTATAAAAAATGAGTATCTTGATATTTTGGTATACAAACTACCAATTAGGATATCACTGCAGTCGTAGTTATATGAAGTTACCACTCCAACAACTACATTATTAATTACAAGTGGACTGCCAACATCATACTGTAATCATAAAAAATTAGCTGGAGAAGATCCAGTAGCTTATTTTTAACTTTATGATTCCCTTAAATTATATACCATATATTTTTAGCTGTTTGTAATTTTTATTAAAATATCACAACTTTTTAGATAAAAGCACTAAATTAGATTTTTACATCACGATATTTCAAAATATTATACTATTTGTAGATGATAATACAAGATAATACAATATTAGTGAAATATTGCTGTATCAACTATATACTTATGTTGAATAGTTTAGTATATAACAAATTTTTATCTACAAATGGAACTAAACATATTGATGACAGTATTGTAAAATATTTCTCGACGTGTACTTGTGGATTTGTTCCTGAGACTAAGGTAATATGATGATTGCTTTTATCGGAAGTCTAATAAAGTACTTATAAGTATAATTTATATGAACACATATAATTTTATACTCAATAAACTTTTATGCATAAAATAAATACAGCTTAAGTATTTCTGAAACTTTCAATGTGTGCAAGTCAAAATTACTTTCCTTAAGGAAACTTATTCAACTGCTGCAAACATTTATACAGAAAGTTAAAAATAATGTTTACTTTTAGCCTTAAAACAACAAAGAAATTAAATAGCTTACTAGTATGACTATTGTGTGTTTATTCATTACTTTTAATATTGATTTTATAATTGAGTGAAGTCTCGCTTCTCACTTTGTGAAACATAATAAAATATTAATAATGTAAAGGGTTCAAGATTTAACACACTTGGGTAGTTTCAAAAAACTGGATTTTATTTTCTGACTTGTGCTGCTGAGTGAAACATTTAGTGGTGTAGCGTCTTGAGAGTCGCTAGCGTGTTCCTAGCGTCTTAGCAGAATATTATAAAATAAAATATAGCAACTAGGTGCTTCTGACTAAAAGCAACTTGCCAGCAGTTTTGAAATTCCATTGGATCTCGAACACCCTCTTCGCAAAGTAAATCGTACGCAAATATCATTAAATACTCTACTAATGAGCAAGCAATAGTAATTGATGCAGTGAATGATATTTGAGTACAATAATACCTGATGGCAGTTGGAAATGTAGTACAACCAAGTAATATTCATTAGATATCTAAAATTTGTAATGACAGAGTGTGAATACTCCTAAGAACAAATGAAATGGCAGGTAAACTCAGATATTGAAACAAAAATAAAAATTCACTCATAAATGCTCGAAATAAGACAGCTAATTTCTAAAGCTAAAAGAATTATGTTTACAAATGTACATCTATCAAGAACATCGACAATAATAGAAGAATTATCAAAAATAGGAATAAAATCAAGATCACGTATAGCAAACATAAGAGTCTCGTCAAGCCTTCAGAGTTTCTCGTACATGGACAAATGTATGTGTCACCGTAACACATAAACAAAATTACCACTGATTTTTTTCCACAAACACAATAACTAGCAGGTGGGAATATAGATAAAAAAATATAACAAGGCTTTGAGGAACCTGTTCGGCCCACCCGGTAGTTCAGCGAAATACCTCTTCTGCCCCCTTGCGAAATGTCAATTATTTTTAGCGAAGGAACCTTATGCTTAGAAGTTCGATATTTACGTGTCTGTTTTATTTGTTTTAAACGGCGTACATATAGAGACTGTACTTTGAATGGCAGATGCGCGAATTCTAGAGATAAGCGCCACAAGCTTCTCCACTTTGATGATAAAACACGAGCGCCGCTGAATTTACCTAGTACGGAACATCATAATTCTCGAGATAGGCATAAACTGTTACGCACAATTGCCATATGTTTATTGCCATAAACATATGGCAATAAACTGTTAGCGCTTCCACCTCGAGATGTTTGATAATCCTAACTACCGCGCGGGTCATTATCCTAGGTCCCAATGTACGTATATTCAGAGGGCTTGTTTGGAAATGACGCGACAGCCCAATTTCTCAGTCTTGAACGACAGCTTGTTAATATACCGTTAGCCGTAAATGGAGGAAATGCTATCAGTGCAGCGCGCGTAAAGACGAGTTTCACCATATGTTCGCCGTCGGATTGGAAAATTAAAGTCGAGACAGAAACACTCCTCGTCCCAGGCTTAACTACCTGCGCGTAATCTGGTTGAACTGGATATACAACAGTTTAAAGGTATAAATCTCGCAGATCCACAGTTTAATATCGGCCGCGCGATCGATCTTCCAATTTTTGTGTGGTCAGACAGCGAAATTATCTTGAAGTGGTTGGCCAAGCACCCCTGTCATTGCAAAACTTTTATAGCAAATCGTGTGTCTCAAAACCAGACAGACCTGCAAGTCTCACATTGGGAACAAGTGCCGACCAAGGAAAATCCCGTAGACATCGCTACTTGCGAATCGTGTCCGGACGATTTGCGCGAATCGAATTTGTATTAGCACGGGCCCACGTAGCTTGCGCGGTCGTCTGAGGATTGGCGTCAGCAGGAAAACCCTGAGAAAATCGTGCATGCTCACACAAGGGACAGTGAACCAGAGATTTTCATTTGCTTTTCAAATTTATCTCGATTAACACGCACTGTAGCGTTCTATCTGCGACGGTTAATAAAGTTGCGTAGGTGCAATAAAGGTTTGAGTCCGTTGAATATCTCTCTTTCAGTATATGAATTAACTAACGCTCGAATACAGCTTATACGTCTCACGCAAAATCAGGAATTCGCGTCGAAGCCCCGATTGTTGCGAAATGGCGAACACGTGCCTAATATCAGTCCGTATAATATTTAGAAATATCTACACTTGAAAAATAATAAATATATATATGAATTTACCTTGCAGATTCCGACTTTTTGTCCATGTGTTTCAGAAAACATTATACCACAAAATTGATTTTCAAAGTTTACATAATAATTTCCATTTCCACAAGCCTTACTTTGAGAAACTTGAACAGTTTCATATCTAAGTAGATAATTTGTATATTCTATAACTTCCAATCCTTTAAGGACAGGATTATATCTTACATCACAAACGTAACATCCATGACCCGCTACTCTACCTTTTAGTCCCCAATAGGATGCATCAGGATGTGGGAACGTAAGAACACTTAATCGAATATTATTATGGTTATCTACTGGAACCACAAGCTGCAGAAATACATATTTCGAAATATTTTATATTTATAATTTTTTGTATGTTATTTTTAAATTATAATTACTTTTTAGTGAAGAGAAAGAGCTTTTTAGAAATAATAAATATATGAAGAATAAATATTCTAAATTTAAAAATAAACTAAATAGAAAAGATATGAATAAAGGTCAAACTAATAAATAAGTTTCATTACCTTTGCCACTGCAATATGATGATAATAGTGAATACATGTACTAGGTAAGTAAATACGATCAATAAGTATTTCAATACCTTCAGTAATATTTAAATTAATTTTATTCGCAATAATTGAAAAAGTATAATCATTGTGATATCCTTTACTATCAACAAAACAATGGGCAGCAGTCAATATAAAGTCTGAAGCAATGAGGCCACCACCACAAATCAAATCAAGACTATTCGAAAAATTTGTCTTGCCCATAATTGCAACTTGATAAGTAAACATTCCGTGTTGCGCTATGTTATTGCTGATCAAGCTCTCTTCGCGTAACGAGAAAACTGAAATGCAAAAACAAAAATTATTGTAAAATCATGTTTTTATTATATCAGTCAAAGTATGTTATGATATTAATAGTTGCGAAAAAAATTCAACTATTGTTTGTAGTGGTATTACAAGTTTTAAATTAACAGTAGTTGCAGTATTTACATTATAAACTACTGCTTTTTTGTTCTAACCTTACTACAAAGAAAAGTAGTATTTGCAATAAATAATAAGCTCACCATTATAATATTTCCAATAAATAATTAAAACCTTACAATTCTTACCTATTACAAAAAATATACAATAGCAATTCAATTTGTGAAGTTTATCAAAGGGAACTAAGACCATGGGCATGAACTTGTTCTTAAAAGTGTTTTCAAAACTACTTTATATAAAAACTCAATATACTTTTTCGAAAAGAAAAACAACGATTATAAATAAAATAGACAAAATAATTATTTCATCATACTGAGTAGAGAAAACGTCACTAAAATAATATTTTTATCAGCTTCTCCCGAGCTAATTACGGTGAACCAAAAGTAATATACGAAAACTAAAATCCCCATATGCCCTGCATAAAGAGAAATCGACCTCCGATTTCGAACATGCAAGGACAGAGCACGGCATCATCGACAAGCAGAGTCACCCCAAATTTTATAATTATGCTCGAAATATTATAAAAAAATAATTTTCACTATGAACTTGTACTTTACTTATATTATAATAATCTCAAATTGACAGAATCTATTTATTGAAAATTATATTGTAGCATATCTAGATTGAGTGTAGCTAAAAGGTAAAACAATAATAAACCTTTTATCTATATATACATTATATTTAATGTTTGTAATATAACATAAATCTCTAAAATTACTAAATCTATTGTACTCAAATATACAATGAATATATTTTTGGAATTGCGACGTAACATAGAATATGTATCGCATTGAGAAATATGTTCTATATAAAAAAAATTTCGCAAAACGAAAACTATAAATGGTTTACTTTTATATATCTATACTATATGTATATCTATAAATTTATATATACATATAACTTCTCGCGTCTCTGGATCGAACAAATACGTCAGTTTCTTTATTATTAAACTAAGTTCAATAAGCGTTCATAGACAGATTTTTTGATTTCGTAATTTCGACGATCTAACGAGCTAACCAGAATTTTTTTTAAATTAAAATTACTCATTTCAATAGAACTTTTTTTAGAAAATCATCCTCATAGTAAAGTACAATACTACAGCTTTGAAATGGCGAGCATGCCACTAGATCTTAACGTATCATTCCCGACATGTAGATTCGAATTTGGCATGACGTGTATATAATTGGACGTTTTTTCATTTACATATTATCACTTTCAAAATTTAAGCAATTTCTTACATATGATCAATAATAAGTATATTTTGACTCAATACTTTATCTCTAATTATTCTTCTCTGAAATTTCATCTCAAAAATTGCAGATAATTACTATCACTTTTTTAAAAATAACTCACTTTCTTCTTAAAGGTCATTTTCTCGTTCGATAATGTTTTCAAAAAATAGCTTACTTTATTCGATTCTCACATGCAGGGTTACTTGTACTTGAAAAAAAAACATTTTATTGATAATTTATTCGATTGACTAATGTTGTCTAGATTTATGTGTACTTTTTCTCACTGAAACTTGCAGCGTTCGAACTCTGAACTATTCTCTACAATTATCATCTTTTGTTTTAATATAATATAACTTAATAAATAATTCTTTAATTAAAACAATAGATTTATTGTAAAATTCTTGTTCCTCTTTTTGAGGCATTCAGTGGTTCTCTGAAAATTAGCTCTCCAATATAAAAAAAGAACTTCTAAAATATTTGTAAAGTTCTCTTTTTCTATTAATACATTTATTTTTAGCAATATAAAATTTGTCAAATTATTTATTTCATTATCAATTTAACAAAAATAATTTTAAAGTTAAATTCCAATAATGTATTCGTACGCAGCTACTCCAATAATTTTCAAGTAAAGAATTCAATTAAATTAATAAATATTTTTATCGGTCTCACAGTCTTTATAATATCATATATTAGCTAAAATAATGACAGTCAGACTGTCCTTATTTATTATCCCTCCCGTAGAATCTGAAAGAAAGCTTATTATTAAAAATAAATTAAATTCAAAATTAAAAATAAAAATAAAATAAAATTAATAATAAAATAAAAATAAAAATAAAAATACAATAATAAATAAAATTAAAAAAAAGTACTATTCTATGTTAGTAAAGGCCAACCTGACTGCCCCCACCACCTTAAATTTAGAATTACCTTCTTGTCCGACGTTTCAAACCGCTACGGTTCATCCTCAGGAACTAAACTGTAAGACCGATAAAAATATTTATTAATTTAATTTAATTCAGAACAATCGACATAAGTACAATTTTTCATTTTAAAGAATTCAGTGTCAAAATAATGAGTGGGCTAATGTTAATGCTAACGATAATCCAGATATTACATAATAAACCTGCCGTCCTGTCATTACCTAAAACAAATTTAAAAATGAAAAAAGTATTAGTTTTAACAAATAATTTATAAAATACTTCAACTTTTTTATTATACAACATTTATTGAATACTGTTGAATTCATAATTCTCTGCTTTCTTATGCTAATATAAATTGAAACCAAAAAAAGAATAAAAGAAAAAGTTTAAATTCTAATAAGCAAATAGTAATTTTATTGTGTATAAATTAATGATATATACTTATCTGAAAAATGCTTTCTTCCTTTTCTTTTATAAAATGACGTAAAAATAATTATATTTTTATGACATTGACTAACAGTATAGTTATCAGATATTTAGATGATTCCAGAAGTAAACTTAGTGCCACTGCATTTGAATTTACACAACTCTGGTTCTCGCATAAATTTATATTTTTATACTTCACAAACTTTTTTAGTCAACTGTATATTCTTTTTTGCCTTCTTAGGAAATAAATAGAAATGACGAATGAAATAGCGGACTATCAACTCGATTTTTATTACAAAAGAAATGCGGTTAATATTTTTCAGATAATATCAATTTACGGTGACGGAGAAGTAAGCCACGCCCACGAACAGTTTTTATTTTGGGGTAGCTCAATATAACCTTTACGGAGTATAAATTGAATCGGCCTACATCAAGCTCTATAGCAGGAAAAGAAAAGAATTTACGAAGCAATTTACAAAACACCGATTTTGTAGCAGTTTAAAATAGCTTTACAGATTCCTGTATTTAAAAAGTAGAATATAATTAGACTTTGAATATGTATTTATTATTCTTTCTATACGAGTATAAAATAGAAATATATAACCAATGAATTAATATTAGGCTAATTCGTATAATTATATAATAAGCATTTATTAATTTGTAATTAATTTATTATAATTAACTTGAAATAAGATCTAAAACGCAGTATTTTATATAAAATATGTATCTAATACTTCAGTTGTATGAAGATTGTTATTTACATTTTGAAACGGAAATTTTGAAAAGGACTGCGTACTATACGTGCCATCTGAGGTTTCCAATTGAAACAAGATTTTTTAAGAACATTAATATTATTTATAGTAGATTCAAGATTTCAACTTGATCATAACTGAACTTTAATTGTGCGAGTAATTTTTATAGATTTCGACGTAGATCATTAAGGCAAGAGTACATCGATGAACTTTTTTTTAAAAGAATAATGAAAAATCATCATGCAGCATCGAAGAAAAATAGATATAACGAAGTAAATCATCGATCTCCTTTCCAGTAAAGAATTTAGTATATTCTATGTACCGTAAAACGAATTAGGTGTACCGTTAAATTAAAAAATCTTTCGAAATTAATGCAAGAAGCGGAGTAAATGGTCGCATTAACTTAAGTCTCGTAGTAAAATATTTGTTCTAATTTATTGCTAAATCTAAAAACCGCTCAAGAGAAGGCTCGTGATCAATGTTGTAAGAGAATTCTAAAAAAAAACACGTACAATCAAAATGGAATAAATGTTTTATGTAATGCCATCATAGGCGAGGAATCATGAATATATAGGAATGTTTATACATATAAATCCAAAACAAAACAACGATCAACTTAATTGTCTTTTCAGACGATCCAAATCTGAATAAAACTATTTTGTGCACGAAACGCAGCAAAGCAAATTCACGGCAGTTGTCTTGGCATTAATGATCACGAAGCAATGGCTTCAGAGAAATAAATTTTAAATAGTACAACTTGTCGGAATGAAATGTTTGAAGAAATTCGAAAAAGTCAAATAATGGAATCATTGTTTCTCATGGTAATGCTAAATTCCATTTCGACCCATACTAAATAATTCTTGAGTGGCCAATTGATTGATCATACATCGTGCAATTCTGATTTTTCCTCGACCAAGTAAAAAAAGTGCTTCGAATATTGTTTCAAGCGTGTAGATACTAATCAGGATAAACAGTATTTGAAAAGCAATAAAACAATTTCGATCATGTTTACTGATAATAGATGTTTACAGATTCACTGCAACACTGGCATTAAATAAAGCTAGCAGTAAATTGTGTGAACGATAAAGTACTGAATCATGAATTATTCCTTAAACAACTGGAAGTATACTTCCCCCTTATTCATGAATCGATTTTATCGGTTCATTCGTTATAAGTCATAATTTTAACGTAGTATCGATATGAAGTTAATTATCTGATACTTGCTTATGTTAATTATCTGATTAATATCTAATATACTTAATGGCTTATAAATACTATTACGTTATATTCACTATATTAATAAGGAATATAAAAAATCTCTTTTTTTCAAATCAAATCGTCTCTGAAACACTTGAGTTTTCCATCAATTTATAAATCATTTCGATTCATAGCTTCATAAAGCTTTTTTTTAAATCCATAAACATTGAAAAAATAGTTCACCATACTGTATCCTCCATTTTCAGTTTTAACTGTGAATTGATACTTATCGATCCAAAAAAATTACATGAGGGCATGATAAATGTTAAAACAGGACTGTTTTAAAAATTTTAAAACAGCCCAAATTGAATTATGTTTCTTCAAAGGGTTAATTATTTTTAAGATTTAAGCTTATTTAAAGTTAGCCAAAATATGATGTTTGATCAACAAGGTTACTTAAAATTTAATTAAAATTCAAATAATTATGGTGTAAATAAGTAGATATATTGGATAATTAAAATGAACTAAAAAAGAAAAATTATTTACCACCATGAAATAGAACAGTAGCAGATACCAGAAATTGGAAAGAAAGTAAATTAAAATATGACATCTTTAAGATAATCATAAAAACAACTGATACCGATCGTGAAATTAGAATATAGGTAATAATATTCTTTATACATAATACTAATTTGTTAGATTAGAGAAAAGAAGTATTTATAGCAAGAAAAATTCAGAAAATGAATTCTATATTCCTATAGTTAATGGATTCTTTAGATCAAGAATAGGCACACGTATATGCTATATCAGATATGAAAAGTTTATAGAAATGATATTGTGCCTATAAAATATACAATACTTGAATTAATACATATCATTAAAATTTTTTTTTGTAGTATATATCGTTCTAGTCTCTTTTGATTGTCTGAGTATTTCATTATCTATATTAAGGTTATATAGAAAATCACATTATCTGCAAATTGATTCGGTCAATGTGCTAGTTCAAAAGAATTCATAGACTTCGTACTTTCTAAATTTGATTAGTAACTATTTAATTTAGCTTTTAAAAATTAAAAAAATAATTAGATTTGAAAATAAAGTTTTATGTCTTTTGACTATCTAGTTTGATCAAATTTTGCCTATTGTCTAACGATATTCGATCGAATCATATAGTGACTAATAAATGACTCACTTATTCAATAATACTCTGCCCAAACCGTTGAAGCCATAAATTTGGAATTTTTATACTAAATATCTTTTAAGTTGTATCATTTATATTTACTTTGAGAGATTTATTGGTGATTTGTTGGAGTTAGGTCATGGAAGAAAAAATATTACTCTAACTAACCTCTAAGGGTTAAGATCGCTTAAGCCAAGGACTAGTAACTTGGTGATCTGATTTCAAATCCCGGCCTCGGCCGATTGACACAAGCACCGCTGTAATAATTTACACGTGCTTTGTTTACAAACACATTGTAGACCTCGGTCGATGATTAACACCAGTATTTGCAAAGATAAATAGAGCGACGTTAAATAACATAATAACATAAAACAAACTGAAGGACCTGAAAAAAGAATAAATTTGTATTGGTTAATATTATTATATAGATTTTATATTTAATTGTTTATTTATAAAAATCTCCAAGGGCAAATTTCTTGATTTTCTCCAAATCCAATCGCATGGAAGTAAAACAAATTAACCTAGGTTTTGACGTTTACATCCACAAATTTTTATTTTTTCAAAGTATGAATTTCATTTCTGTGATCATATCTTGTCAAGTCGAATATATATGAATTAATTTCTACATTTTACCTGAATGGGACCATAAAAAGATAAATATATTTTAACGTATTTTTGCAGTGTTATCGATACCGTCCTAGTTAGAAAAGTTATTAATGAACTTATTATTAAAGGGTTGAAAAATGAATAAACGTATTTGTGTAATTTTATGAATAAATATAAAATTTCAAAAATTATTATTGCAATATATTTTTTTATAATAGTTATATCGTAAAACCTACATTATAATTCAGGGTCTGTAGAGTTCTCTCCATTCGATTCGCTTACGAGTAATAGAGTGGTATCATAGCGTGATTCTCACCATAGTCCTCTTGTACTTTCTTCAGGTATTTATTATGGAATTTCATCCCGTTATGGTTAAAAAGTGTTCTAGTATGCCCCATCGACAGGTAACTACTTCTTCTAAGGCCCTATAGACCCCCTTCACAACCACCGTCCGCACTGGTTTCACATCTATACAATGCGTTAATAGTTATTGTATCAACAGCACCTACTTTTCTCAAGCCTTAGTCGCTGAGAGCTCCATAAAATTCATCGCAATAGCCTTCTACAGTACCTTCAACGACTCGGTCTGTTATGAACCATTGGTGTCCGTGTTGCGATGCATTATGCTGCTGACATTCTTGGAATTGTGTCCCGTAATCGTGTACGTCGCTCCACATTCTCTTCCAGTAATATTTCGTCACTGCTCGCTTTTACGTCTTCTGCACGCTTAACTGTCCTGTTGTACTGTTAAGTGTCATATCGTCATGTGCGTCTCTTAATACTCGCTCTCGATGTTCTGGCAGTACTACCATTCTCTAAAAATCGCCAAGTAAAAGCGAGGCCCGAGGAGCAGTGCTGCCCCCGAATGCCTGAAATACATCAACTGGCTAGAAGGTCAAAGCGGACGTAGCTCCAGGCACTAAGCCTGGAGTGGTTGTGACCTCTAGACCCCAGGCCAGTGAGGATGGGCACAACCCAGAATTTCACGCGGGATTGTGGACGGCTCTTCATCACAGGCCCTCGTATCTCATTAGTACGATCACTTTTAAAGTGAGCCGCCGTGAGAAACAGACACCTGCGGGCAATGTTGAGGACGAGGTTACGATGGACACATAAATACACACACACATATCATTATTCCAAGAACCTTCGATAGTGAAGGGCACGATAAAGGGACTGGGGTCTGGGGTCACGTGTATCAAAGATCCAGAAGTGCTAAGGCCTAGAGCGGGTATCCTGACAAACGGTGTAAGTGTTTTGCCACAGTTTGGCCTCTGTACTAGAGACCTAGCGGCAATATCTGTCGAGGTAGAGAGAATCGGATAAGTAGTCGTTGCATCCGCCTACCTCCCATATGACAGCACTGACAATCCGACAGGGTAAGTCCACAGGCTGATGGAATATTTTAAGATTAGCAACTTTCCACTAGTCCTAGACTGTGATGCGAACTCACACCACAGGGTGTGGGGTAGCATTGATACGAACGAGAGGGGCGCCAAACTACTAGAGTATCTAGCAGAAACAGAAATAGAAATACTCAATATGGGCGATACTCCCACTTTCGCAAACAGGCTAAGAGAGCAGGTTATTGATATAACATTCCCTTTGACGATACCCAATGAGGAAGAACCAATCTGGGTGTAGGATCCTAAGTGCACAGATTTGCATAAATATAAAAGTTCCACCGAGGATAAACTGAAGAACATACCTGCTGACATCAGGGAGATGCGAATGCTTGACAGCGCTGCGAACTTCCCTAGCAACGCCATCAGACACGCCTTTATGGAAAATGCTCGCCATAAACAAGCGATGCCCAAAGTCGAAATCCGCTGGTGGAATAGGAAACTAGGTTATCTAAAAGAGAAAACCAAGTGTCTTCGGAATACAGTCAGGCGAAAAAGTGGAGGATCTGCTTGGAATGCATACAGATCGTCTAAGGATGAATATAGATATGCGGTATAGCAACATACAGCGTGAGAAAACTAGACTTAGATTTTGAATACGAATGGCCGATGCTGTGGAATTTTGTCGTAGCGAATGTCGAAAACCCAATCTTCGGGAGAGACTTCCTACGCGAGTTCTACCTTGTCCCCGACCACAAATTGCGCACCCTGAGGCAACAACCGATCGGCATACTCGCCAAGTATGCGGCAACAGTCTTGGTTAACTTTACTACATGTCGACCCGTAATGGGGTTCCAGCAGGACGGGCAGCGCAAGGATCACGGCGTGCTTCATTATATTCAAATCAACAACCACCCTATGGCTCAACGTACGCACAGGCTCTCACCAGAAAAACTCCGCGCCGCAAAAAAAGCAGTTTGACGAAATGCTAGCGCCAGACATCATACGTCCGTCAAAAAGTCCCTGGGCTAGCCCCATCCACCTGGTTCTCAAGAAGGACGACGAATAGAGAATCTACGGGGATTATAGGCGCCTCACCAATGTGGTGGTCGCGGAAAAATAACCGATTCTGCATATTCAGGACTTCCCGAATTTTCTGGCCGGAAAGAATTTATTCACAAAGCTCGATATGCACTCCGTCTATCACCAACTTCCCTTGCGAGCGAAGACCACGAGAAGACAGCCGTCGTTACACCGTTTTAGCTATTGGAATATAACATAATGACGTTCGGTTTGCGTAACGCAGGGCAGATCTTTCAGTGTTACATTAACAGCGCGCTAGGAAGCCTAAATTGCGCATTCGTTTTTTTTTCGAAACACACAATCTCGAAAAGGGCCTCTCTACATGAACCACTGCTATACTGCGCTATAGACAAGCAGGGATGGAGCAACAATGTTCGAATAAAGCAAAATTCTTTTTTTCTTCTCTTTCTTTTTTCGTGGGTTGGTTCTTTTCTGATTTTTCTAAAAATTGAAAAGCAATGTTTTTTGTGTTTTCCTGTCGGAAAATACAAAAACCGACTTTTTTATCGCCAACGAGATGCGATCAGCTCACCCGTTAATACAATTCAATCAATGCTTTCGAGTACCTTGGCCCAGCGCACAGACATTGGTAAAATCGTACGCCAGTGGCAAATCCGTTTCAATAGCGCTAAGGGAAAAAGCGTCGAAGAATTCCTCTAGAGAATCGCGAAATGCCGCAGGTTGACACCACTCACATACGAGCACATACTTATGAAGCTATTAGATGGTATCCTCTTGTATTCATACCGCCTGCCCCGGAAGAATTGGAACACGCAGCAAGAGTTCTACATGTTCTGGAGCTGGTACGGCGTTGATAAACGCTTCTAAGCCGAACTTATTAGCGAAGTATAGCGATGCACATAGGCCAAACGCAAGCCAACACGTGATTATGTGTTCTGCTTGTTGAAAATCCTGAATCGGTTCGAAGAGACATGGTCAAACGACAAGCAACTCGTACTCATCTACAGGAATCTGCTCCCGGAAATACAAAAATTAATTCTGCGGGAGAAGATTACGAGCCTAAATCAACTAATCGAGCTCACACGTAAAGCAGGATGCAGCCTCGATGCGAAGGGCATGTATAAGCCGCCGCCATCACCCAAGGAGTGCATTGTGCCCGGAGTAGTTTTTAGTTTCTGACTCTGAAGACCGAGATAATCGCCTTCATTGAGAAGTCCCATAGCACTTGGGATGTGCACAACGCCTAGCTGATATTTGCATACAATACATCCGTACAAAGCTCATTTGGCGTAAGTCCTTTAACACCGATCCTCATCTCTCAACGCCTGGTACGTACCGTCGCCAGGAAGAGCAGCGCGCACATTTAGCTCAAGAAGAGACTGCTCTACAGCATTGGAACGAGCGCATGGAAAAGTTACCTGATCTCCATCTAAAGGCAGCGAAAAACTCACAGCAAGCACAGGCAAAACAAGCTTGCTACTATAATCCTAGATGTCGCGGCGTTCATTTTTACGATTGACGATCATGTATCGCGGTGTAATCGCAAACTTTCGTCTGGCACATAAGGCGTCAGCACCAAACTTGCCCCGAAATTCGACAAGTCTTTTACCATCATAGAAAAACTCAGCAAATGTTTATCTGTTTTACACATTTATTTTACACAAATTTTACACACATATACTACACCATTATGACGTTAGTGATTGCTCACCAATTCCGTGGATAGGTTTCCCTTCGATACCTGTTACGGCATGCAACGGGTCAGAAAGGTAAATTTTGATAACAAAATTCTGATACATGGTAACCGGTAGGCCGAATTTACGCTTCACAAAAGTACAGCTGGATATGGGACGCTTATACGCACACGTGTGCACGTGATCATCCCTCGTACCTCCGGGAATATATATATATATATATATATATATATATATATATATATATATACGTACATAAAGTTTTTCATAGGCCGTGGCCTACACACCAGTGTTACCGCATGAGTTTCCGCAAGTGATTCACTCGTGTTCGATGCTCTCTCTAACTCAAAGCAATTCCGCTTAACTAAAATATCGATATGATAATCCCACTGTACACGCTGCTCATCCACGTAAAACATAAAAATAATTTTTAGAAAACTCGGAAGAATTAGTGGCAATTTAGGTATGCAACCATACACACTCACTTCGAAAGTTTAGTTGCTCGATTTTTCATTGTTCTTCTCAATCTTCTTCCCATTCGGTGCCTTCCAGCTCAGCGCCTATCCTCGCCTGTTTGTCCGATTCTCGGTGTCGGAAGCGTGTATTAATGTCCTGTGTCGGTGCACAGGTCGTCATCTCCGCATTCTGCTGCACGCCGTATTCAAATTTGTGTACAGGTCCGTAGTGCATTCGCTCTCTACTTAGCGTCATTCACGTCGTCTGCCAAGCCTGATCTGGTTGAAATGCCGCTGTGTTAAAGCAGCCATTTTTCGTCTGTGGGATGGCTTCATGTCGTAGCTGTTTACATCTGCAGTCTGTTGATTAGATATTCCTTTTTCAGGTGACGTATCCTTTCCGAGTGAGCTGGATGAGGTGCTGAGCTACCGTGTGATGTGTAGTTCCCCATAGAAGTCTCCGTCACTGTTGGTCCAACGGTGCTCGGGTGCCTTTCTTGTCATCGCTTTGTGTTCCCTGCACTTCTATATCTTAGCTCTTAGATTTAGGGTGACCACCTTTTAATTACCGTAGGTGGGGTCAGGTATCATTCTTCCTTTCTCATCTTTCAGCCATGATATTTACCGCGCACATACTTTGATGCGTGTAATTCCTGGAGATTCATACAGGAGATTATCTTCTCTCTCATTCCTCCTACCTTTGTTTTCCTATTCTTCTCTTTTCTTTCCGCTTGCAATTTTCCCTACCTTCTTCTTTTGCCTTTTTTTATTCTTCTGCATTCGTCCTATTTCTTGTGGTTATATTTTTTTAGCGACGATGCCGGGTAGATAGCAATCCTCATTGCAACATCGTGAAAATTATTTAATCATGTTAATCTATTAAAAGATGAAATGGAAATATTCAGGACAAACGCAAAAGGAATTGAATAAAAAAAGCATCAGAAAACACGTATTTCACAAATTTTATTTGCAATTATAACCAAAAACTTGAAATAAATTCTAATAACAGTCTACATAAAGAAACCTTAAAAAAATTCATAATTTGTTAGACAATTTTTATTATATTTTAATAGAAAAATTATAAACGTTCCAATAATTCATTATATTCTGAACGTTTTTCTGTAATTTGTGTAATGGGTATTTTAATCCCAATGCAAGTTTTCCGATCTTTAAAAAATTTCTTTATATTGTGCTTATATTAACTTTCATACGAGGCGACACTTACTTTAAATGTAGTTAATAAAGATTTATTTAATATCATTTTCAAGGAATGTCTTGACCAATTTTTAATTTATATACAGTCAGCAATGATTTTCTGAATCATTCTGAAAGAACCAATAAACAATAATTATAGAAATTTCTAAAAGTTCATAACATTATTAAGAATTAGTAGTTTTATTACATTTATATATATATATATATATATATATATATATATATATATATATATATATAAGAATAGAAGTAAAGTTTCTAAATCATATGACGTCGATTTCGATAGATAATAGTGCCAGGTAGTACATTTTTCTTAATGATTCCTTTTATGAAAAGTGAACTAGTTGAAACCTTCGTATATACACCACCTATGATGGCATCATTACAGTTTGGATGACTCGCACTTGCTACTGCAACCACTTTGCTACCAATGACAAGAGGACTACCAGCATCATACTAGAAATAAATAAGAATTAAAAAAACTTAACAAATATATTTAGCTTTCTTTATAAGTGTCTTCTTTTATTATAGTTTTACTATAGAACCATTATTTATATATAAGACAAGAATTTTAATTTTTAGGCGAACCTTTAAGAGAATTTCTTCTTTTCTCCATAAGTAAGAAATTCTCTTTAGAATTTAAGTAGTTTATCAAGAGAAGAAAATATTTTTATTTTTCTTGTTATTTAACGTCGTTAACTATTTATGCTTCCAAATATCGGTGCTAATCAGCGACGGAGGTCTACGATCTGTTTGTAAACAAAGCACATATAAATTAATACAGCGGTGCCTGTATCAATCGTTCGAGACCGGGATTTGAACTCGGATCACCAAGTTAGTAATCCTTCGCTCTAGCCATCGATCGAGCCATCGTAGGCCTCAATAAAATATATATTTCTATTATATAATATTTATATTATTAAATTAACAATTGTTTTATGATTCCGTAAGCCATTTTTTTCTCGTTGCTAACATAATGGACTATGTTATGTGAAATTGTGATTAATTTATAAATTGTGTATAATACTTATCATATAGGTAATACAGGCCAGCTTCGAATGAAATCACCTGTAGTAAACGTTAAAGTTCTGAGAAGAATACAGGCAGGCAGAAAATAAAGGTAGAGGGAGAGTGAGCATGCGCACGTAATCATTCGTAGTCGCGTAGGTAGGCGCAGGTGATACACAGGCGGTGATATAACGGTCGATATTTTATACCACTTCAATATCAAAATCACAAATTTAATATATTTTTATCGCACTATGATATGAAATATAGTTCGAATCTGATGCATAAGATAATTTTTATCTCTCGCTTCGCTCGGAGTAAACTGTCACACGAGGTAAATAATTAACCACATTCGTATAAAACAGACAGATATTCTGTCGTGTATCATATTAGTCACTAGATGTACCTTCATTTACAGAGTTTAATTCAATTTTTTATAGATTATTTTTCAATTGCTGATAAATATTTTAATAACGAAAATCTTATATGCATACATAAACTTAACGCCCTTTATTTTATTTATTTTACAGTAGTATTGCATTCGCGTATCGAGCGAATAAACGCGCTATAGCGTGCAAGGATGAACCTAAATGTTCGAAATTATCAACTTATTATGCAAACTCTTAAGAGCAAATAATATTTGATTGTAATTTTTTTTTTGCTACCTGTCTTTACCATTAAAGGATAACTCTTTTTAAAAATTACTGCAGTTCAATATTAAAACTTACGTAAGGAGTGTAATATTGGTGCAATTTTAACAATGAATAACGTTTACATTTGAGAAATACATAAGCATGTGATCAATTTTTAAATTTTCATTGTTTTAAAGAAGGTAATATAGTTCATACAGAACGATGCGATGAATGAAACTTGAATAAGGGCAATAGATTGTTAATATCCTTCAATAAAAAAACAGACAAAAGACGACATCTAGAGAGCAAGAACGAATAAATTAGCATATTGAGAAAGTTTTACAAATTTTGCCTGTATTTTTTAATTGACGCCGTTATTTTTATTGGTATCTTGTATCAACCATTACACATTACTTTTGTTCGAAAGTGAAAAAAATTATTATATTACCAATTACTTTTTACTGTGTAAAACTTTTTACTATTACTTTTATTTAGTAAAAGAATCAATTTTGTTCATTAAAAAGTAAAAGAATCAATACTGTTTGCTATTTGCATTGAAGAGAAAAATTCCGTTACCCATTACATTGACTTTGTAATGGAATTAAATTTTTAATATCAATTAATGTTTAATTTACACAAGAAAGAATTCGTATGACCCCTTAATTTTTACACTGGAAATTTGTAGTTGAAGATTTTTCAGTACCTGGACTTCGAGTTGTACCGGCTGGATCCAAAACTAACTGTGGAAGTCACCCAGCTCCAACTCGACATCAAGCAGTAGCTTCGGAACACAAAACTCTCCAAGGATGTCGTCCTCATACATCTACACATTAAATAATGCGATGCAGACTCAAAACTATCTGTAGAAATTGTCTTGATACAAACACACATCAAATAGTACTTTTATGATGTATGACTACCTGTAGAAGTCGTCCACATATAGATGGACATCGAGTAGAACTAGCCGGTCGTGAAACTTCCCGTAAAAACTAAAATAATCAGTAATAAAAAGTCTTCCAGTAAATATTTCCAGTGTCAAAGATCATGAGCAATAAAAATTATTTCCAGTATAAATTAAAAAGCAGAAGCTAATAAAAATTTTATTTCATTACAAAATCAGTATTGGATAATTCGTTCTATATATTAATAAATCTCAAGCGTACTTTAATTTTTTTCTCCAGTACCAAATATAAGGTTGTAGAAGACACGAGTCCTTCGTGCTCTCGCGTCACTCAGGCAGGGCTTAGTAAATTGAGGGGTTTTCGAATCGTCTTTAAATGAGTTGGCGCGCGAACTTTATGTTTGCCATAAAGCCTGGAAGTATTTCTGCTTTTTGAAAATTATTTCAATTCAGAATAGATAAAATACGCAGATATCCTGTTTAATATGCTTGTACTGTGCTCGTAGAGTGTACAGTTCGTTTCAAAATAAATAAAAACATCTGTACAATGAACGTATGTGTGTAAACGTATGCCGGGCGACTGGAGTAAGAACAAAGAATCAACAATGTAATGCATTCCGACTCTAGATAGAATAAATCTAAAAAAAGATGAATTGTTATAATTATAAGTATGTACATGTATATTTCCATCTATATGTGTATGCGTGTGTATGTATCGATATGTATATATAAATATAATCCCGATTCTATAACTCAACCGCGACTCCTCTCGACCAATAGTCATAAACATTTACGAATAAGGTTGAAATGTTGATATAAAACCAACTTTCAGCTCCAGAAAACTTAGGTACTGTAGACATCAGACCTCGCGGGAAAGTCGTACTTTCCGGGTATTGAAGGTCATCCAGGAACGGGAAGGGGAGTCTAGCGAGACAATGTCGAGCTCAGACGACCCTTGGTCCGGTAGGCTGGTGGGCGCGAGCCCTAGCGAGAGAGGAATAAAGCAAGAGAGAAAGAGTGGGCATGGGCGGTACCGAACTGCTTAGAGTGGGCTAAGGTCCAATCAGGCCGATGAACCCGGAAAAGCGGCAATTACAGAGTGACAAGAGGAGGGGCTTTACCGGCCCGTAAAAGGCCCGCTGAACGGACGGATGGGCACTCTCCATTTTTTCATTGAAAAGAACACATCGCATGCACTATTTTGTATTATATTTTCATTTGTGTAGAAAATCATTTATAAAAACATAATGCATCTTGCCCTATTTCATATTCTATTTCCATTTGTATGGAAAATCATTATAAAAAAAAAGAAAGCTAAGGAATTGAATAACTTATTATTATTTCTGCTCAACCTCACCCTTTACAAAGGTAATGGATAATGAAAATTCGAATCATTACTATGTGAATGGGAATGCATTACAAGTAATAATGAATAAATTTTACTTGTTACTACTTAATCTTCACCGGTTTTACGAAGAGGCGCGCACAGATGCTTGTATCTGCCTTGATAGGGAATTTGTAATATTTAAATTTGCTTTGGTTGATATGCTGCTCAAGTACCATGTACCGTGTACCCTGCTACAAGCCCTATCATCACCAAAAGAAAGATTCATCATTTACTATTTTGTCAATTTTTGGAAATTCACGTGTGGAAACCGAAAACCGTTTTAGTTATTTTCGATATCTGTATAACTAAGAATAAGGGCCGAATAATTTTTCTACTAATCAAAATTTAAGTTTAGATTATCCGTACCCTAATTCTTCTCTCAATTTATTTAGCCCTCAGCAACCCTTAATATTTTTAATTAGTAGTTTTTATAAGCTTTGAGTTTAAAAGGCACAGGTCTCTCTATAAACTTATGAGTTCAACAATATGCTTCACCTCACAAATTCCTGTTCGTTCTCCTTGTTCATCCGCCAATGCTAAACCACAAATATTGTTTTGAAAATTAAAATAAGGATGTCCATATCTGCACGCTTTATTATGCACAAGACGAGCAGTTGTATATCTAAGCAATCGATCTGTACCTCCATCACTCCTGCCAATACTATTAGTATTACGATCAAACCAAATATCAGACCAGTAATATCCATATCCTGCTATTATACCATTTTGTCCAAAAAATGTTTCATCGGGACTTGGAATACTAAGTGTACTTAAATGCACAGTACTAGAAGCGATTTCATTCCTTAGCTGCAAATGAAATAGACACTATTTAAAACATTATTGATATATTTTTTCTAATATTATTTTTATCAATTTTATGTTATTAAATTATTTCTGACTGCGTGTGGAAAGATTGTTTGCATAATTCTAACCTTAAAAGTACAATTTTAATATGACCGTCGGGTTGTCGTATACAATATATATATATATATATATATATATATATATATATATATATATATATATATAATATGTTCATCACTAGTGCAGTACAAATGAATCGTTTACCTCGTGAGACTTATCTCCTGCACTTTTCTTGGATCAGAACTGTCTCACGTGGTTGATCATCCAATTCCACACCAGTGATTAAATATACTATTTCCTGTATGCATTGCGATTGGGGAAGTTTCCTATAACAGTGCACGAAAGTTCTTTTCAAGGCGTAAAATATAATATGTAATGATTTAAAGGAAAAGAGATGTAGTATATCGTATGTATTAATCGACAGAATGTGTAAAAGCTATTTTCATGAATAAAAAGAAAATCTATCAGGTATGTGAATAAGTCTTTCCCGTTTTTTTTTCAAATTTTGAGCCTTTATTGTGAAAAAATGGTTACAAATGAATTATTGAAAGTATTGGCCATCGCTAGCTACAACTTTTTTCCATCTTTCTGGCAACATACGAATCCCGTTGCGAAAAAATTCGACCGGATTGGCCTCTATCCAGTCATCCACCCATTTTTTGGCTTCCTCGTAGGAATGGAAGTGCTGGTCAGCCAGGCCATGCGTCATCGATCTGAAGAGATGATAATCAGACGAAGCAACGACTGGACTATACGGCGGGTGGAGTAGGACTTCCCATTTGAGCGTTTCTAAGTATGTTTTCACCGGCGGTGCAACATGTGGGCGAGCATTGTCATGTTGCAAAATAACTTTGTCGTGCCTGTCGGAGTATTGTGGCCGTTTTTCTCGCAGTGTGCGGCTCAAACGCATCAAATGTCGTCGATAGACCTCGCCTGTGATCCTTTCATTCGGTTTCAGAAGCTCATAGTAAACCACACCTAGCTGGTCCCACCATATACAGAGCATGAGCTTGGCGCCATGAATATTTGGCTTGGCCGTCGATGATGATGCATGGCCGGGTAGTCCCCATGATTTTCTTCGCTTCGGATTATCGTAACGTATCCACTTTTCATCGCCAGTCACGATACGATGCAGAAAACCCTTTCTTTTATGTCGCTGAAGCAGCTGTTCGCAAGTGAAAAAACGCCGTTCGATGTCTCTCAGCTTCAGTTCGTACGGCACCCAATTTCCTTGCTTTTGGATCATTCCCATGGCTTTCAAACGCTTGGAAATGGTTGTTCGGTCAACTCCCAATGCTTCAGCAAGTTCTTCTTGCGTTTGACAAGAATCTTCATCAAGCAAAGTCGCCAATTCTCGATCTTCAAAGATTTGCGGCCGCCCGGAACGCTCCTTGTCTTCCACATCGAAATCACCGCTTTTGAAGCGTCGAAACCATCCGCGAACACTTGAATCATCGACACAACCTTCTCCATAAGCTTCCTGAAGCAATCGATGCGTCTCGGCAGCAGATTTCTTCAAATTGAACCAATAAAGTGAAACTTCCCGCAAATGACGTCGACTCGGCTCAAATTTCGACATTTTCACGATATCAAAAATTTATGATGCGAAAAAATTTTAACTAATGTGTTAGTATGGAATTGTTGACATATGAATAAGCTTTGATTATGACATATGTAACCATTGAATACTCGCACAGTATTGGTGGCGCCATCTCTTACAAAAAACGGGAAAGACTTATTCACACTCCTAATAATAGAATGAGTCGCAGATAAAAAAATATAGTAAACATATTGATATAAAATGGCAGATGATTTCATTTTGTTTCTTTTCCTCTACATGTTTTTTCAATCAAAGGTTGGTAAAACAATAGCTTTGTAGTTTACTTTAAAGTTTATATAATTTAAATTTCTGGAAAAAGATATAAAAATATATATTTTCTATTTTAGAAACTGAACTAATATTATCTAGAATTTTGTTAAGCTTTAGTATATATTTTTTACTATATTGATAATAATATTTTTATGGTATCTTCAATCATTTCATAAATTTATTCAGGGTAAATTTTAATCAGAATCACTACTAAAAAAACAATCTTAATGGTTTCTTTATGGTTGAAATTATTCGAGTATAATACCTTTCTACTAATAATATAATATTAGTAGAAAATCACATAAAACCAGTCTTGAAAGTTTTATAAAATATAATTATTAGAAGGCGAAATTAGTTACCGACCTTTTTTAAGAAAAGAACATTTTGGTAGAAAATGGATACACGTTAATTTAATCAAAATATTTTCTATTATTTTCTACTACTTTTATCCATTTTTCTGACCATATGGCCATACCATGCTAAAAGAACGATGGCGGTTTCGAGGAGATCCAATCATCCACAAATTTTCGCACTTCTTAAACATGTCGGAAGTGCATATCAACGAGGCCATGCTGCATCGATCTGAATAGGTGGTAATCAGAAGACTTTATGTCCCACCAAATGCACAGCAATACCTTTTGGCCGTAGATGTTCCGTTTCGGTGTCGATGTGAATGGTTGGCCTGGGTCTTGATCCATTAAGCCATAACTTTTTGCACTTAGGATTCTTATAGTAGATCCACTTTTCATCACCAGTCACAATGCGAAAGAGAAAGCTTTTCTTTGTTTGCCTGGCAAACAAAAACAATGTGTTGTTGTATCGATTCATAATGGCACTCTCGGTCAAATCGTGTGCCATCCATTTTCCTTCTTTATGAGTCTTTTTCATTGCATCTAAACGTTTGCCGACTGCTCTGTCACTAACTCATAACTTATTAGCGAGTTCTTTCTGTTTTTAAGTTGAGTTTTCGTCCAATAATACTTGCAATCCACTATCTTCAAACTTTTTCGATTGTCTGTTCTCTGTGATTTATATCAGTATCTTCACGTCTTTATCCGCTGAAATCACTCTTCACATGCTGTGAGCGATGGAGCTTGTTCGCCATAATATTCTTGAAGCAATCGATAAGTTTCTGCGACACGTTTTCAAATCAAAATAGTGCAAAAAGACATGTTGAAGAAACGATTTATCAAGATTCATTTTTCACTGATCAAAAAATTACAATGTTTATACAAATGATAATGCCTCTTAACGAAATTTTACTGGTCAATGCCAAAACTAAAAAATTAGTAATAGATCCGAGAAAACTGACTTTTCGTACTACTTATATCGCCATCTAAACGCGAAGGTCGGAAACTAAGTTCGCCTTCTTATATATATTCGAACAAATAAACTAGCCAAAGTTGGCGGTAGAATTTTTGTAAAAAAACAGTTCTAAAATAGTATGTATTATATAGTTAAATCAAAAATATAAAAAACTTCATTTGAACAAAAAAAAAAGGATTCATTTTTTTATCATTTTTGATTAATATAATACACAATGAAATGATTGGTTATTTGGTTACTGTAGACTACTAGTACAAGTTTGTAACTTTTGTTTCTGTTTAGTTTTATGTCACATCTACAGATATATTAACCTTCTAATAGGCGGTATTTTAAAAATTACTTTTCACAACAAGCCGACCAGCATGATCGGTTAATTTATTTTCAAGATCTATAGTTTTGTTTCCGAAAACATTTAAGATCAGTTTCATATAAATTTTTAATTAAATTTCATTCTGCTTAAACCGCCTTCAGCTATTAAATAGCATATACTATGTAATCAGAAGAATATGTTTGTTAATAAAACTACCATTTTGATTTAGATAATACCATATCAAAAAAAATTTACAATGAACGTATTATCCACAAATACATAACTTTGTGATTGTTATCAAATAATCAGATTAAAATTTTAGAAAAGGTAATTTAAAATTAGTTAAAGAAATATTCATTGACAATGATTATCCAATAGACTTTATAGATAAAATGATTGCAGAGAGAGTGGATCAGATTTATAATAGTACTAGAGAACGTAATATGGAAAAGAGGGATAATAATAGTAAAATCGTTGTATTACCATATGTAAAAGGATTATCCGAAAAAATTAGAAGTACATTCAAAAAGTATAATATTCAAGTTTACATTGGAAACAATAATAATATTAGAAAGCTATTTTTAATTGTAAAGCTAAGAATGATAAATGTTTGAATACAGAAGTTGTATACAAAATAAATTGTAAAGATTGTGGCAAATATTATATTGCACAAACGGGAAGATACCTAAAACAAAGAATATATGAACATCAATATAGCTTACGAAGCATGAATGGTGCATCCGGGCTAAAAAACATAATTTAAACTTGTTACATTCTTTCGATTTTGAAAATTTAAATATTTTAGTTCAAGGTATTAAAAAGCCCTACAAATTGAAGCCGAGATACGTCGAACGGCGATTTTGCATGTCCGAAATGTTTCTATAGCGGTACACAAAGAAATCATTTTTGGATCTATTTTTACTGGTGATAATAAATGGATTTATTCTGATAAGCCTAAACGTAGAAAATAAAATCAAAAAGCCTGGCGAGTCCGCCCAATCGGCGCCTAAACGAAATATTCAGGTAAATCGGGTCCTGTTCTGTAACTGGAGGGGTCAAAAGGATATCATATACTACGAGGAACTGTTTCCCGATGGTCAAACCATCAAAGGACGTTGCCTTTGTACCGAACCCAACTTAATCGATTGAAGCGAGCATTACGGAAAAAAGTACAAAATATATGAACAGGCACAAGTCCGTAATTTTTCATCACAATAACGTTCAATCACATATGGTAGGCGTGGTCAAAATTTATTTGGAGAATAGTGAATGGAAGATTTTGTCTCACCCGCATTACAGTCCAGACTTGGCACTATCTGACTAACACTTGTTTCGATAAATGCAGAACGCTATTACGGGAATACGCATCAATTCAGTACAGGTAATCAAACATTAATTGGATACACTCTTGGGTTCCAAAAATGAGAATTTTTTTGGTATGGAATTCATAAATTACTAGAAAACTGGGAATTAATTATAGCTTGCGATCGATGTTACTTTGAATAAAGTATTTGATACATGTTGTCATAATAAAGCCTCACATTTTGGGAAAACCACGCTAGAAACTTACTTGTACACCTAATAATAGAAAATAGAATCTCTATTTTTTTATTTTTCGAATTTCTACCAAGCAATTTGATTATACTGTTTTCAGATCTTAATTATACAATTAAAGGATTATAAGAATAAAGAAAATTATAAGGATTAAAGGATATTATAAGAATAGTTCGATGGCACCTTGAAGCATAATAAAATTTGAAATTTATTAAAGTAAATGATATCAAAGAGAAAGAATTAAGCTGTCTATGCACTTTTCTGACCTTGCCTTTATTTTAAGAGTAGAAAAAACAAAAGAAATAGAGTGAAGGAAGTACTGATATATATATATATATATATATATATATATATATATATATATATATATAATAACCCGAATCTTATAATAAAAAGGAAAAAAGAGAAAAGAAAGAAAAAAGTCGCCTATTGAACTGAAAGCTGGTTTAGAGAAGTTAAGCTAGTCTAGCAAGGCATAAACAGTAAAAGAAAAAAGAACGAATATTATCAATAATCTATTGGATTTTAACATATTTAAAAGGAAAGATATACACCATTGGATTAAGGATAGATTTGGGAGAGAGATAGAGGGGAGAGGAAGATAGAAATGAACAAGTATGTCTACTACATATTTAGAGGTTACCAATATGTACAAATATGAGTAAGACTTTATTTATTATTTTGAAATCTTTATTTCTTCTTCTAAATCTAATTCATCCCCCTAAAAATAATCCCCCTTGGATGCAATGCAACTATGTCAAAGCTTTTTCCAATTTTCAGAACATTTTTTATACTCGAATTACGGAATGGTCATCAGTTCCTTCTTCGATTTAGCTTTTAATACTTCAATCAAATCAAAACCGTGTCCTCGAAGTGGTTTTTTAAGTTTTCTGAACAGCTAGAAGTCATACGATGCTAAATCAACCGAGTACGATCGTTGCGGAATGATGTTGGTTGAATTTTTGGCGAAATGTTCAGGTAAAATCAATGCAGTGTGAGCTGGTACATTATTGTGATGCCAAATCCAAGAGTTGTCTTTTCATAAATCTGGCTTCTTGAGTACTAATAACACTCAAATAATATTCTTTTTTAACTATTTGGCCGGTTGGAAGGACTTAATAATGCACCGTACCACGATAATTGAAGAAAACAGTGCGCATAACCTTGATTTGTGAGCGACTTTGGCGTGATTTTTTCGATCTCCACACTCGTTTTGCACGACATTCGCTAAATTGATCTGTCGTTTCTGAATCATAAGCATAGCCTCAAGTCTCATCTCCAGTTATTATTCGTTTTATTTTGTCCTGATAGTCGGAAAGCATCGTTTTACAGACCACCATGCAACACTGTTTTTCCAAAAAATTGAGTATTTTTGGCACCAATCGAGATTTCACTATTTTCAGGCACAGAATATCTTTGAAAATGGTATTGACTGACCCATTTGAACTTCCAACAATATCAGTAAGCGCTCTATTAGGCAATCAACGATTTTGCAGAACCATTCTTTGATTTTGTCGATGTGTAGACCATCAGTAGATGTTCGTGGTCGTCTTTGATGTGGTTCATGTTCAACGCGTTCTCGACCTTCTTTGAACAATTTGTGCCAATTAAAAAGACTTACTCATGATACTGACTTCTCATAAAAGGCCTTCTGCAACATTCTGAACTTTTCGGCGGCCAATATTTCTTCTCGCGTACAAAATTTAATGCTTCTTCTTTGTTGAATAATTTCAGACATTATAAAAACCGTAGCGATAACTTTGCTTTGTTCATAAAACACAAACGTAAATATATGGAAAGTGAAGATAATTGCGTGAAATTTGGTACAGATAACTCTGACAACACTACCAACTTAAAAATAAAAACATTTGTCCGAATCGACAAACACGCGAAGTTTGAATTGAAAATTCTTACTCATATTTGTACACAGTGGTATATTAGCGAGGAGGGATTTAGAAGACGAAAATGTACGATAGTGGCACATAATGCCGACAATAATAGCTTATAAAGAAAATGAATATAGTAATAATAACAATAGAAATAACAAGGTCAGGCAATTAAGTGATGCGACCGATTTACTGCTCGGTCTGTCGTAACACTGAACCTGTAATTCCGCCACCGTAATAGTAAATTCCTAATCTCTCAATTGAGACCTTGACAACCCTTGTACAATCATTTCTTCGTCAGCTATTTAGTGTATTGTAACAACGCGCGAGTAGTGAATGTCACAAAAATGGAACAGAAAAGAGCAACCGTGTGCAATAAAATTTTGTGCGAAACGCAGCGAAACCGCGAAAGAAACCTATGGAAAAGTGCTTAAACTGCATGGTAGTGATCTACTGAGTCAAAGATGAGGCGCGGAGCGGAAGGCCAATTCAAGTGTGAACCGACGCGAATGCGCAATGCATCCGCTCCGTTGTTCGTCAAGACCGGCGACTATCCATTCGAATGTTGATTGATGAGTTGAATATTCGCCGGGAAACAGTTAGAAATATTTTAACCGAAGATTTCGCCATAAGAAAGTTGTGTGCGAAAATGGTGCCGAAAAACCTTTCAGATGAGGAAAAAGCCTACTGAATGAAAATCGCTCAAGATTGTTTCAGCAGGTTGAAAGTGACTCTTCTCGGTCGAGTTATTACTGGTGATGAAAGTTGATTCTTTCAATATGATCTTCAAACTAAACGACAACGGCAACAGGGGCTGTCAACTGGAGCGCCAAGGCCAAAGAAGGCAAGGATAAGCAAGTTCAAAGTGAAAAGCAATGTTCATTTGCTTCATCGACAGCAAAGAGGTGTTTAACGAAGAGTTTATACCATATGCACAGACTGTAAATCAAAGATTTTACCGCAATGTGCTCGAAAATTTACGAAAGAGGGTGCTCAGAGTGCGTCCAGAGATCGCAAAGACTTGCGTTCTGCATAACGACTATGCTCCCTGACACAGTGTCTTCAGTGTCTCTCATTTTTTTTACATCTAAAGTCATCGCAACATTATTACAACCGGCCTATTCACCGGATATATCATCCTGCGACTGTTTCCTATTCCCCATTTGAAAAAATTCGTCAAAGGTCGACGTTTTAACTCCGTTGAACACATCCAAGAATCTGTAGCGAGGGTACTCGGAGAAGTCCCATAAAAGATATTTTAGAATTTATACGAAAACTGGAAAACTCGTTGGAATAAGTATATAGATGCGGGAGAGGACTACTTTGAAGGGGATCGCAGCGATGTACCTTAATTTTTAAATATACTCGATTTTTTAATTTTATCGCATTACTTAATTGTCTGATGGCGTATATAGTGACCGGATAGCGTATATAGTGAGGAAAAAAGTAAAAAATTCTGACAGTATATTTTTTCTATATGAAGAATTATGATTTACCAAATGACGGATATGGACCAATAGTACCAACTGAAAGCTCGACGGGAAAAATCTACTACAAATATAATTCTCATATGGAATACCATCACGAAGGAGAAATCATAATTGTACGGTCATCAGCTCGTTAACTGACAGGTGAAATCGGATAAGAAGCAGGATCTACAATACCAAAACACTAATAAACATTAATCCTTAAACATTACACCTACTATGATGGCGGTTTGTAGATAAACAAAACATGTGAAACGAGGCGGAAGGGTGCCAACTGCATCTAACGTAATAGAATCATAGGGGGACTACTAGACTAGAACAATAGCGGATAAATTTTTTCGATTGCTTGACCACCTTCTACAACTTGTAAGCTCTTGAATGTCATGAATTTCCGCATAGTGAAGAAAATGGAAATCGATAGGTGGAATTATCGGAGACAGAGAAAACGACAGTGATACCACACTTGAAATTCTGCAATTCTCGAGTACGTGACTTGTACGCATTTTTTTCTGTTTATTTTTAATTTACAAGGAGGGTGTTTCGACTACGGGTTACAGGTTCTAATAAAACAAATGTACGTTAATCCTTACAATATAAATAGTAATATGCAGACTATCTAATTCTAACGTTAAAATTTCCTAAGATATAGTATTAAAATTTTGTTGACTGAGTATGGTTTTAAGTGCATGTATTTGCATCATTCCATGCTCTAATGTCTTAAATGATATACTTTTGGAGTAGACCGATGCAGATACACATGAGCAATGACAAATCTGTAAATAAGTACAATAATAGCTTATATAATACAAATTAAAAATATAATTTAAAGTTTATTGTGAAACTTTAAACTAAATAAAGCTAATAGCGTACATGTTTGTATGTAAATTCGAATTAGAAAGTGAGCTGAATTACCTGGGCGACTGCAATGTCGTTTATATAAAAAGCACCAATTATAGATAAGTAAATTAGATCGACAGATATTATAATACCTTCCGCGCTGTTTAAATTAGTGCTGTTCACAACAACTGAGTAGGTAAGTGTTTTATGCATGCCGGTATCAGTAATGAAACATTGTGCAGCAGTTAATATCAACTTTTTCGTAATTACACCGCCACCACAGATGAGAGAATACAAAGTTGTGTAATTTTTTTTTCCAATTATTGCAATTTGATATGTAAAGTTTCCGGGCATTGCCAATTTATTACTAATAATTTCTTCTCCATATAATGCTGAAACTAAATTGAAAAAAAAACAAATATTATTATAAATATTTTTATGTACTTGTATATATAATTTAATTAAATTTTTGGTGTCATTATTATTAATTAAAAAATATATATCATCTGGTATATTTTATAATCTTCTGTGTTAGAATAAAATTGCCCTTGCTTGTCCCATTTGTTACATTGCACTACTCTGCATTGTTAACTTCTCTTTATATGAACTATTTCTTTTTTACCTTCTTCCGTTAGTACTAAAAGTTAAATTACATCAATATTCAGTAAAGTATAGTTTTAAGTTAAGTTCATTTAAAAATAACATTCGAATGAATCAGCGCATCTTTGCTGTTGTAAACTGCGGAAATGACTTAGACTATAATTGTGAACTAGAGAATTCTTTTGCGCACTAATATAGCATTGATCAAAGAAGAGTACGAAAAAATAGAAAAATATTTAGCAACCATATAATTACAACATTTTTGCTTATCCTGTAATAAATATATACTTGCAAAATAGAATTTACAACATTCCACAATGGAGGGATTTATAATATTATAGCATTTAGTTTTATGAATATCTAATTTATCTAAAATAATAATAAATAATAAATTATTATGTCTTTTACGCATATACAGTGCCTTGATCAAATATTTTTATAATATTAGACCTATTAATATAGAGAAAAATTGTAAAAATATATTAATATATAAATTAAATAACAGAACATGAAAATACCCATTTTGTTTTTTTAATAGTATTACTAACTGAAAGATTGATTTGAACCTCAGAACCATTATCATATACATGCGAACTCTGTAATCATATAAATACTCAAATTATCAACTTAAAAAATTTAAGTAAATAAATTATCAAAAATTTAAATAAATCAAAATTTTTCTAAATTTTATAAATTAAAATTAAAAATTGTACTTTGAGACTTAGATTTTAATCTAGATTTAGTTACTATCAATAAATATTATTTTGATTCAAATCTTACATAAAATATTTAATCGCATTTGCAGTACTAAATTAGCATCTATGAGTTAAATAGTTAATCAACAACTGTGCTCTTTATTCGTAGTTAACGACAAAAATTAAATAGATTTCATTTCTACTTTACATATTTGTTTGATAATAGTACTCCCCCTTTCACTGTCTTTTTCTGCTGATCCATAAACAATAGAAAGCTGATTTGCACTATATATAAAGAGAATATCCGATATACTAACTGATTGATTGATTCATTTACCTACCAACGCCCAACCCAAACTGAACGACCGAACCCACAGACTTGGAATTTTGGTGATATGTAACTTTTGGTTTGTATGTATGATTTAAGAAATGATTTTACCATGATAAATTCGTAAGGGAATAAACAGTGCTAAAATGTGGTTTTTCTTTTAAATTTTATCGATAACCTCCAATTTTGCAATTTTATAGATCCGATTTTTATTTGGAACAGTTATTTAGAAAAATTTCTAAAAACTATGATTTACATTTTACTTTAAACTACTCCTAAGGGGTGAGAGTGGATAATATAAATATATATATATATATATATATATATATATATATATATATATATATATATGTTGTTTTGCTCGTAACTTTGAATTTTAATATCTTTCAAAAACTCTTTTCAGAGATTACTTCAACCCAGCTCGTTCATAGTGAAAAAGGAATTAACCCATTTTTAGGTATTTTGGTAGCGTTATAAAATAAGTAAAATATTTTTAATTTTATTAATTGAGTCTTTGTGGACAATACTGCATGATTTCTAAATTTTTCAACGCTGTGGATTAAAGTTGCTGATGAAGACCAGTAAAAACCCATTTCTTTATTTCAGCTTAATTTACCTTTAAGTTGTGAAATATAAGAAAACGTAATCTTTAAAATTCTTACCGCTGTATTGATAATTACAAATTTACAAATTTCAAAAAGCTCTTCATTAAAATCTCTAAAAATTGAGAAAATTCTTTCGTTTGTTTGAAATCTACCTTTAAGGGATGAGAAACAAAACAAATAATATTTGACATATTTTATGCCTTTTATTTATATTAATAATTCCAAAAAAATGCGATGTTGATATAATAAATTATCAAATATTTTTAAATTTTATTAATTAACCGATAATTATGACACGAATGAATAAAAATTTTTAGGGAATTTACATGCAATCATTGTAATTTATTAATTCCAGTTAGTTAATAATTAAATTATATATTAATTAAAAATTAAAACATGCAAGAAATTTCTACATAAATGTTACAATTTAGTTTGTAAGATAATTTAAGTTAATAGTATATGTTGCTTTTATGTGGCTTTTGTATCGTAGATTTTTCAGAATTCATGAAGCAGTAATGTTTTTTTTCTTGGATAGAATATATTATTAGCGCTCAAAACTCTTGTTCAATATTAACAATTATGCATTAAGAGTAATCCAATTTCATATTTGCACAATCTAATTGATTACTAATTTTCGAACAGATTGCAAAATAATTAGTATAAACCTCACTTTTATTTCAGTACGTAATTTTGCCACTGGGAGGAATTATCAAGTTTGATCTCGATTAATCTTCTGTATTATATTAAAACCGAATTTTATTTATAATTGAAATATCGAATAATGCAATATATGAATCAAATGAATTACTTAGTGATTTAATGAAAATAAAATAAAAATTATTTACCATAATAAACGAAATATGTGGCAAAAATAAGAAAGAAAGATACATGTAAATTAAAAAACGACATCTTGACTTAAAATTCTCGATTAACATACAGTATTACGTATCGCGAGTTATGAAATTGGAAGAAAAATAAGTGTTATGCATATAGATTATATATATATATATATTTATATATATAAATATATATATATTTTTTAATGTTGTGAAATGCGGACAAATTAAATGAAAATATTAACCTGTTGTTTAACTTTAATATAGCTATTCGGTAAGATTATATAGTGAGATAAGATAGAAATATAATAGAACAGAACTTTTGTTGCTAACTATAGAATCAATAAATGATAACATGCAAAGTAGAATTTAATCTTGAAGTGATTGAATTTTGTGAACATCTGTTTCGTAAAGTATATATATATATAAATATAGATATATATATATATATATATATATGTATATGGTGTATATTATATATATATCTATAATTATATTGTATATTTATAGTATATACATATATATATATATAATGTATATGTGTTAATATATATATATATATATATATAATCTCTCTCTTTTTATCTCTCTCTCTCTCTCTCTCTATCTCTCTCTCCTATCCGCGCGCGCGCGCGCGCGCCGCGCGCGAGGGGGGGAAGAGAATACTACTATACGAATTAATTCATAACAAAAATTAAAGAAATTTTGAGCATTAGCATTAGTTACTCGGAGAATCAGTTATTTACGTATCGAGAATAATGATGAATTAATTTCGATAAAATCTGTCACCCACAGTTGGAATACTCGTCTTGCAAGTAGAAAAAGATTGTTATAAATGAAATGGAATAATGTACTCGTATTGGCTAATGTAAAAGATATTTAAATCAAGTTGACACGGGTATTTCTGACTATCTTGGGTGTACTCAATCTAGTTTTCGTATTTCGAAAGTCAGAGTAAGCTTAAGTTAAAGACAAGAAAATAACAATTTCTATTAAAATTTAATCACAAGTAACATAAAGACGATTTAATAATAACACAGGCCATGAAATCTGTATTTTAGCAATTATGGAGAACAATTTGAGTCAAGTTATTTCAGCCGAGATTAGTATTATGCGAAAATTTGAGATTTTAAATATTATTTTAGCTTTTTATTATACTTTTAAGCATTTTTCTCGAGTTTTACTCGTATTTCAAAAAATATTTCATAAAAATCATTTAACATTTATTATAACCATGTTACCTGATAATTCATATAAAATGGGAATTATTATCTGTAATTGTGATATATGTAAGATAAATATAGGCAAACAACAAAATATATCTCATTATTAGGTTTCGTACTAACTATTATTAATCATTGTAAAAAAGTTTTTCAAAGATATAATATTATAACTATTCCTCTTATTAATAATCATTGCAATAAATGTATCAAAACATAAAACTGATAAGTAGAAAGGAGCTGATGTTGTCTATTTTTTTCTTTTTGCAGAGGTACTTGGAAACATTTGTAGTTAAGATGAAACGACTTATAATTTCCTGTAATCGAACACAAAACCTTTTATAGTCGACGAAATATTGTGAAAAAACCAGAGTGTCTTTTTATTAATATATATCTCTGTTTAGATCTGCTGTAACTTCATTTTTCAACTTAGCAATATAATTTTCATGATTTTTAAAAATCCCTGATTTAGGCGCCAAAAATGGATATTCTGGTGCATTCGCATCATAGGTCATCTATAGATAATATGTCAATGGTTTTTTGTCAGTGGAGCGTTTTATAAATAACACCATTCAAACTTTTGCAAAGCTTGCATTTTTTTCAATTAACTCTGTATTTTATTAACACACTGGATTTGCTTCATGGCTATAGACAGAGAAAAGGAGTGTCACGTAAGACCTCGAAAACTACTGAATCAAATATTATCATAAAATTGTTATATTTATCATCGTTAACGAAATAATTTAAATTTTATTCTATACTAACAATCTTAATCGTATTATAAAGGACATAAGATAATAGAAGTATTCTTTTCATGATCATAGCAAATTATATATATATATATATATATATATATATATATATATATATATATATATATATACAATTATTCCCAGTAGACATATTTTGATTGTTCATTAAAGCCTTTTTTATTTTAATTTTTGTTATATTTTTATTTATATCTTATATAGTATTCATTCAGTATAAAAAATTATGTATTTAAAACATTTTTAATACAAGCTATGATGAGTTTATTTTGATCAATGCTGGGATTTGAGCATATTTTTGTAAATGTACAAGGTACATTCAAATAGTTCTAGCGTATGCCCAAGGATGAAATTGAATTTGATTTTTTAACTTATATTATTAGAAAAACTCTCTTATGTTAAATATATTCAAATCTGAACATGAGCAGTGTTTACTTCTATTATTAATTCTATTACATTTATTTTAAGTCAAATGATTCCAGTGATAATCCATGATATCATGACCTTGTGATAACCATGATCTTGTAACTATAATAATAAAAATAATTCTGTTTTTTTATCGCAAATATTAGATGCTTTATATTACATTACATTTCTATTGTTCTTCTATTGTAGTGTTCGCGATCGCCGCCCGCCTTGGGCGCCGTCAAACTCAGCCTGAGTCATCGGCGTTGTAGGACATCTCTACAGGCAGTCGCACGAGCTTCGTAATAGGTCGGGTGTATTCGCCATCTGCGGTCTTGACGCGGGCCACTCGAATGTGTTGATCGGGGCCAGCATAAACGGCCGTTATACGGCCGAGAGGCCATCGTCCATGCCCCTTGAGCAAGGATGGATCGGTGATGACCACGACATCGTTGACAGCCACTTCCTTACGGGGGCGTAACCATTTCGAACGCTGCTGGAGCGTGTTCAAATATTCACGGCTCCACCGGACCCTAAAGTGATTGCGCAGCCCTTGCACCAGTCGCCAGTGGGTTGCGTTGCCAAGATTGTTATCGGCGATAGTTGGCTGTGGATGAGCTATCAGAGGAGCCCCTATGAGGCCCGACGACGCGGCGTAGGTGCATCTTCATGGACTTAACTCCGGCTAATCAGAGCCCACCGAGGTGCGATGTAGATGGTGGAATGAATCGCCAGTTTATACCGTCGGAGGCCAGAGTCTCGGACACTCGGTCCGAACTCAATTCGGCCTCTCTGAGTGCACGGCGAAGTGCCTCCGCGGCGCCTCGAAAGTTAGTGCCGTTGTCGCTCCACAGTTCGGCTGGCTTACCTCTTCGAGACGAGAACCGGCTCAACGCTCCCAATAAGCTGGATGTGGATAGGTCTCCAACGAGTTCCAAATAAACAGCCTTTGTGCATAGGCAAAGGAATACGGAGACGTATCCTTTAGAGGACCTGATGCCGCGGCCTTTGGAACTAAGGACGTGGAAGGGTCCCGCGTAGTCGACTTCGCAGCGATTGAAGGGCAGCGATATGGTGACTCTTGCTTCAGGCAGAGGGGCCATGATATGAGTCGACGTGCGGCAGCTAAATCGCTTGCAAACCACACAGTTTCGGAGCAGGACTTTAATAGTGACTCTTCCGCCGATGATCCAGGCCCGCTTCATGACGTAGACGTAAGTCACCCGGAATCCTCCATGGAGTGCTCGGGCATGGGCCCAGTCGATGATAATCTTGGTCAGGTGGCCTTTTCGATCGAGGATGACTGGATGTTTCTCGAAGAAGTCGAGTGTTGAGAGGCCGAGCCGCCCGCCGACTCTGAGGACCTTTGACGGATCGAGGAATGGGTCCATCGTCGTAAGTGAGCTTGTCATGGCGACGGGGAGCCCCTGTTCCAGTGCTCTTATTTCTGCCGCATAGCACCGGTGCTGCCTTCTTCGGATGCACAAGAGCAACTCGCGGTTTAGATCGTCCGTGGTAAGTGGAGCAGTTGCAGGCGGCGACTGGGGGTCAGCCCGACGTCTAAAGAGCCTACGGCACCGAGCAAGAGTTCGCAGCAGTCGATGTAAGTTGGAGAATTGATCAGCAATATCACTCTTACAGCGCTGACTGACATAGCAAGTCAGGCGAGACTGAGGCAGATGACTGATCGTCGGTTCAGCGGGGTGTCGCGGCCAAGAGCTAGGTGGGCCGAGGAGCCATGTAGGTCCTGACCACCACAATTTGTTTCGGCTGATATCGTCGGGGCTGGAACCGCGGGTGGCAACATCAGCTGGATTGTCCGTGCTGCGAACGTAACTCCAAGTGCAGCGTGACATCATCTCGTGGATATCACTCACATAGTTGTCGACGAAGTCGTTATCCAACGGCGCTTTCGATCGTAGCCAGTGCAGGACGATGATAGAATCGCTCCAGGCGTAGCACGATTTAACCGGTATATTCAGCCCGCGGGAGACAAAACAAAGCAGGCGGACCGCTAGTAGACGGGAGCTACTAGTACCCGGGCTCACGGGTTCTCTTCGAAGCCCACGCACAGTTGCGTATTGGCTAGGCGGAGCAGGTTCACGAGTCCCGTCTGAAGTCGACACAGGCTGTGAAACGACTAGACAGAGCGGGTTCACGAGTCCTCTTTAAAGCCGACGCTCAAGCGTGTGTGGGCTAGACAGAGCAGGATCACGAGTCCCGTCTGAAGTCGACACAAGCTGTGAGACGACTAGACAGACCAGGTTCACGGGTTCTTTCCGAAGCCCACGCACAGTTGCGTGTGGGCTAGGCGTAGCAGGTTCGAGCCCCCCCCCCCTCTGAAGTGGATACAGAGAGACAGGGAGAGTAAGAGATAAATCGAAGTGGATAAAGAAAGGTACCGGGAGAGTGGGTTGTAATTTTTTTTTCACATTTAATTAGATTTGTTAATCACTTTCTTTATGCACCATGACGTATACAATTACTAAATAAAAAAAAAAAAAAAACATTGTGGAAAAGTTCAACGCGATGTTCGTTTTGAGGTATTCAAATTGGACAAAAGTGTCATCTTACCACGGGCTAAATAACTTGCTTGCTTTGTAGTAAATAATAAATTTATTGATCCAATTGACAATTATAATTTTTAGATACGAAACAGGATAATAAACTAGAATCAGGCCAACTAGATTTAAAATAATAATTTAAATGGAATATAAAAGAACAGTAAATTAAGTGAACGATAAATTTATGGTGTAAATAATGAATCAGAAATGACAAACAAAAACCTGATTTAATTTATCAGGTGCGTAAAAAAGCATCTCCCCGTGCGCATGCGCCCAAAAAAGGGGGAGGGGCGGTGAAACGAATGCGTTCCGAATAATATATTATGCGTAGAAAATTGATGACGTCGGATAATGGATCAATATATCGCTCTGTTTTCAACTGAGATCCAATTCGCATGATCACAACTCAATATGAGCCTCAATGAAGCCGAGGAAATGTGTGAGTCCGTTTCCCGCTTCGATCCGGCTCGAAGGACCAATGTTAGAAAATTCAGGAAAGGGAGGGGGAGCGGGAAAATGATCTCACACATTAAGTCGCATTGAGTTGTTCTTTATTTGTCTTTAAATTATACTTAATGATAGCTCACGTGACGCCGGCGTTGCTGTTGAGGAGGCGTTGACTAGAGAATCCCTCTTATACAGTAGGACGTCCGTACACGAGCGTATCCGAAAAAGAACTGAGCTCGTTTCCCACTCCCGACTCTCTCTCGTACTGTCACGCGTGAGAAGAAGGGGAAGCCACCACTCACTATTTGCCCGCTTGTCAATTGGCCGAGCTTACAGAGGCGGGACGCCAAGGAGAGGGAGAAAGAAAATTCAACATCTATATTGCCTATATATCCATTGTATTAATTTTACGAATTTGTTTTAAGGTATAGAATAGTAAGCAAAATAGCATAACTTGATAATTATTACAAATAATGATAACTCTAATCGAATCAATAAAAAATTCATAGAACTCTAACTTAAATGAGAAAGCTAAAAAGCTAACTCTAACTTAAAGAAAAGCTAAAAAACTAAAGGATTGAGTCTTTTCTGTTGCGATGTGTTTATATAATAATTCCAATACTAGTTTTTATGAAACAAGGTGCAGGTAATTGATTTTAGATATGGTATCATTGCGTATTCTAGCATTCTTTACTTCGATGCAGGCATCTATTCTCTTATTATTTAAAGACATATGTACGATCGCATTTATTTTTGCCGCTAATGTAAGATCCTTAGTTCTTAGTCAGCAGTTACTCTCTTGATGACTTTCTTTCGTTACATTCGAAACTAGAGTTCGAGATCATATATACGATTGGGCATACATATGTTTCTAGCATCCAAAATGGTATCATCAAAAATTCAGAGCCAAGCGTCTCATCCGTCGTCTTCAAAACTTTTCGGCTTTCCGAGGCGATATTTGTCTTCAACTTATAAATCACCACTTTTGCACCATTCAAACGACTCATGGCATGTCAATTCATCCATCCATTCCACCCCATAAGTTTCTGAAAGCAAACGATAGGCCTCAGACGTCTTACTTATATTAAAGAATAGAAGCAGCGCTTACCGCAATGATATTTATATGGTTTAAAACTTGCGATGATTTTTCTCAATAAAATAAATGAGACCGAAAGAAATACGCAAATATAATGCTACAAAATTGTTGAAAGACATACAAGACGACAAATATAACACATGAGATCTGACAGTTTTGCCCGGAATCCACTGATGACGCCATTTTTTGGCAAACGTAAGAAACTTACTTATACAATATATTCATACTAAAGAAAAATAAGGAAAAAACACAAAATCAAATAAGAATTAAAATATTATTAGTAGACATAAATATAACTTTCTGAAAGAAACGATACACTAATAGAGTGTACGTTTTTATAGGACAAATAACTAACGCATAATTATTTTACTAATTAAATTCAATACTAATTATTATATAAGAAAATAAACGCATGTGGCATAAGAAACTCGACTAAGGAAAAATAATGATCGTCGGTCCACGGTCATTATTTAGCTGGTATAGTAGAGTATAAGGATCATAAAATTTGCTCGATCGCGCTGCGTAATACTTATATCCTGTTATTGCTAGAATGACCTGAAAAGGTATCATCTCCGAGACACTTACAGGGTGGGAACTCAGGTAATGGAGGAGAGATCGGTGTAAAATGCATTTTTATGCCACCTACCTCTTTGGCAATAACTTGCGGCGATCCGGCTGTATTCTCCATACAGCCTAATACGCGCAAAATTTTAATTTCGAATTGAATAAAGTTTCCAAAATTGAAATAATCGGGCAATGCTCGCGATTAACGGTCAAACGCGCCATAATCAAAACAAGATTATTGCGCGTATAAAATATACCTGCCTCGCGAACGCAGGACAGGAGAGAGCGGAGGGGAACTCGCGCGCGTCGCGAGAGAGGGCCGCAGCCGTGCGGCAGATAGCGTCGAAAAGATGTCCCGCGCCCCCGCGCTTCCCGCGCCTACGAACTCGGGAGACAGCAAATATACTTGTCGCTGCATTTAAAAATACTTTATTTTTAAATCTATTATTAGAATACGAAAATAATCGAATATATAGAACGTCCTAAAGGACAAAAAATAGAATTAATTATATTTTTTGTAAAATAATTATAATGAGTAATTGTTAAATTGAATTATTTTAAGCTTTATATTTGAATGTTCATAATCGACGAATAATGAATTAATTATTGCCTAGTATTAAAAGAATTATTATTTTTTATTACTAGGATGATTATTAGTATAATAATTATTATTATTATTTAATAATAATAATTATTGTCGTTAATTAATATTAAATTGTTTAATTTATTGTAATAATATCATCACCAAAGGTATTATTATACCTAGATATTATTATAACACGAGATAATTAAATTCAGGAAAACATAGCCAGAACTAATATAATATAATTTATATTTAATACGAGCGTCGCCAAGGACGCAAATGTCACTTTAATTATTATTTTAACAATTATTATTATTATAATGATTTGTCATAATAATAATTATTCTTATTATTGTTAGAATAAACAATAACCCGAGAGAACTAAACTACGCTGAGAAGAATATAACAGTACAAGCTCTCTCAAGGGCAAATTAGCAAATTATCTGTATAAATAATATAATTTTAATGATTTATTATTATTATATTGTAAAATTATTATTATTATTATTTTTCGGCAGCTCGGTACGAAATTAGTCGAACGGTGGCGTAAACACCCGATCGACTAATTTTTCGTGTATAAAAGAGCGAGTTTTCCGCCCCAAAAACAGTTCTCTCGGCGATACGGCCGAAAGAAGCTCCCTAGAGCTATCCTGCCTCCAGAGCTCTAGTAAATCCTGCCTGTCCGAAAATCCTGAATAGTAGAGTCGCGATCCTGGTTGCGCGGCGCTCCGTTAAAGACCAGCGGCCTCACCAAAAATCCCTCCTGCACCTTAGTAAGACTTGATCCTAGTTGCGTGGCGCTCCGTTAAAGCTCAGCGGTCTCAGTCCTATACACGAACAAAGCCCTGATCCTGGGTGTAATAATCCAGCAGGCTACGTTGTTTGCCCAAACTCCCCCCAGTCCCAGTAATAATGTTTATAAATATAGTGTGCGAAATTTCTATATTAAGTCCGTTTAAAATTAAGATTGTAAATACCGTTTATAAATAAGCAGCGTGCGACAACCAGTGTAATAAGGTATAGTATAAGGCTTTAATATATACTTTCTGTCTTGTCTGTTGCAAATCGGAGGGCTCGAATCCAGAAACTCATAATATTTTCTTATATAATTTTTATTCATTGTATTGTTATTTTAGTAGAATATATTTTGTTATAAATGTTTATTTCTGAACATAATTGAGTAAACGTAATTTTTTCCCGATCCTGTCTAAAATTCCCTTTCCTTTCAAAACGATCCTGGCGCTACCGCGTAAGGTATCCCGAAGGGAAAAGGGAAACGTTACAAACTTATTACTCGTAGCAATTACATATCCCACATCCTGTTTTTGTAATATCTTATTATATTCCACAAAATTCGTCTCCCCACAGATATATATATATTGTGACGAGCGTCACAAGGCGCCCGCGCCGACTTGTCCAGGGAAGAATGACGATGCGCGCGCCATTTCGCGGACATGCAAACATTAAGGCGCTCGCGCGCGTCGTCGCGCCTTGTGCTCGGCACGGTCCCCCTGTTCGTCTTGCACACGAACCAAGAGCAGTCAAAAGAACGCGCACTTTATCAAATACTGTGCGTTAGTTATATATAAAAAAAAAGAAATATTTCTGTCTGCCTAATTTAATTATAATGAGTGCCAATATGATCTTAATATTTGAATAAAAATAAATATAGCTTTATTATGTTAGGCTTTCGCGTATACATTAAATAAATGTAGACGCCCTTACATATGTAACACAAATGTATATATTTACTTTTTTTTTTTCTTCACATTTGTGATTTTAAATACCAAAGAGAAAATTCACAGAATAAATTATGTATATACAATTTGTCCTAATTTATAAAAGCACAAATTTTCAAATTTGGAATACCAATTTATTTTTAAATTTATACGTATGTAAACACATAAGTCCAAAAACATATTTTTTTTTTTTGTTCTTAAAAACAAATTTGCAATTAACGCATTTATATATTAAACAGACATAAATTAGTTAATAATAAATAAATAACATGAATAAATAGAGATAATTAGAAATAAAATAGACGTAAGTAAGTTAATGAAAACAAATAACAGCATAAATTAGGGATAATTAGAAATAACAGACATAAAATAGTTAATAAGAATAAATAAAAGGAATAAATTCGAGATGTAGTAATTAGATAATTAGAAATAATAGATATAAGTTAGAATAAGGATAAATTAATAAATATTTTTTTATTGGTCTTACAGTCCAATCTATTCAATCCAAAAATAAAATAAAAATAAAAATAAAAATAAAAAATAAAAATAAAAAGAAAAAAAAAAAAAATAAATAAATAAATAAAAGTAAAATAAAAATTAAAAAATAAAAATTAAATTAAAATTTAAATTTAAATTATAATGACAGTCAGACTGTCCTTGTTTACATTCACCCCCGTAGACTAATCTGAAAATAAAATATTAGCTGAAAAAATTCTTTGTTAGTAAAGTGGTATTGTAAATATGGTAGTACTATTAAAGATTATTTCTCTATTGTAAATATGGTAGTACTATTAAAGATTATTGTTCAAAACGGATTCAAATGAATTTAAGAGTTGTAATTCTTAAAGAAAAACTTACATTCCTTATTAGATGCAAGAAATCAAATATATTTCCGGTACACATTAATAATAGATTTCATGATAAGTATTTTTTGCAGGTTTATAGTAATAATGTTTGTTATGATCTAAAGAAGAATATTTTCTTTTTCAAAAATAAATTACTTAATTTAGAAATTAGAGATTTACATATTCAGATTCATTTCTTAAATAGATAGTTATTAAAGATTAAACATTATTTATATCAAAATATAGAAAGAAATGAATTACATGAATTTTTTCTTGGTCAAAGCAAACATTTTATTAAGACAAAATATATTAATATACAAACATTAAAAAGGAAATTTGAATCTTTAAGAAATAAAAAACAATTTCAAAGCTATCAAATTAACAATGCAAACAATAAAAATTGGTTTAAGAATCTAACTGACAAGGAGATACCAAATGAAGTAATAAACATCATGTCTATGTCCCTGATGAGGAGCCGTAGCGAGCTCGAAACGTTGGACAAGTCTTCAATTAGGTAAGGGTGTTCAGACTGCACTTTCCTAACAAAGAATTTTTTCAGCTAATATTTTATTTTCAGATTAGTCTACGGGGGTGAATGTAAACAAGGACAGTCTGCCTGTCATTCTAATTTTAATTTAATTTTTAATTTAATTTTTATTTTTAATTTTTATTTTATTTTTATTTTATTTTCTTTTTTTTTTATTGTTATTTTTATTTTTATTTTATTTTTGGATTGAATTGATTGGACTGTAAGACCAATAAAAAAATATTTATTAATTTGTATATGGGCAGTCGACAATTGTACAATTCAATTGTTTTAGAATAAGGATAAATAAATAATAAGTATAGATTTGAAATAATTAGAATAAATGATAGAAAATAATTAAATAATTAAAGAAAGAGGATAGGGTACAAGATAAAAAAAAAGGGAGAGAAAAATGCTACAGGCAATCGATTCTTTGTAAACGCGTATTTGGCACGTCACGACCGCGGTCGGCCGTCGCCGGCAGCCGCCGAACTTTCCCCCCTTTTTTCCCTCCTTCTTCCTGCGAGCAGCGAGACGCGCGGCACTCCGCGCTCAACCGCCCAGTCGAGAAGAAGTAAGGGAAAGCAAGAGAAGAAAGTGAGAGATAAGTGTTGGAAAGTAAGGAGAAGAAAGTGAGAGATAAGTGTTGGAAAGTAAGGAGAAAAAAGTGAGAGATAAGTATTAGAAAGTAAAGAAGAAAGTGAGAGAAGAAGTAAAGGAAAAGTAAGTGAGCAGAAATAAGAGAAGAAGCAGAGTAGAGGTAGATTAGGAGGTACGAAGAGAAAGAGAGAGAGTGAAGCAAGAAGAAGGAAAACGGGCAGAGCCGAGGAAGCTGAGCCGACGAGAAGGGCAGCCACAAGGGCCGATCCGGTGAGCTGGAGAGGGACAGCAGGACGGACGTCAGCGGACAGCGAGTATCCTGGTGAGCGGAGCATTCACCGCGTGTGTTTCCCTGCCCCCCCCTTCCCATCCCTCGACATCCTTCCCCAGGTGCGGTGGGCGCGTCGGGGCACGGATCGCGGTCGTCGGGCGTCGGAGCACGCAGACCGGGCGTAAAATAGTTGTAAAAGCGTGGGAAACAAATTGAGTGAATAAACAAGGTGAAGTAAGACTGGAGTGGACGCAGTTTTTTTTCTTAATATATATACTTCCACTCCCTTTCCAGACCGGCGGGACCCCCTCTGAGCAGTAAGGTAAGCGAAGTGATGAATTAATAAATTTTTTTTTGTGTGCGCGAACCACCAGGAATTGAATCCAAAAAAAAAAAAAAAAAATTCGGATAGTGGATCAGCGGACGTGGCATTAAAAAAATGGCGCCCAACGTGGGGCCCAGCCGGTCGGGATCGCGAAATTAAATTCATCGCCACGCGTCTGTACGACCGCGTGCAGCGGTAGCGACCGTTGCCGTGCGAGCGGATGTGCGCGATCAATAGGTTGATTGAGTGACCAAAAAAAAAAAAAAAAGAGAGAATTTTTTTTTGATAATTTAATTTTTTTGTGAAGGAAAAAAGGAGAAAAAAGTTGAATTTTTTTTGTTGTGAAAAAAAAAAATTGTGAAAAAAATTTAATAATTTAATTTTTTTGTGAAGAAAAAAAAAGTAAGAAAAATTTAATTTTTTTTTTTGTTGTGAAAAAAATTTTAATTAAAAATTTTTTGTGGAAAAAAAAATTTTTTGTTGTGAAGAAATTTTTGTGAAAAAAAAAATTAATTAAAAATTTTTTTTTGTGAGAAAATTAAAAATTTTTTTTTGTAATTTATTATTTTTGTAATTTATTCGCTTATTCATTAAGTAAATTTTTTTCTTGATACTTTCATTATTTTTATATTCTATTAGAGATCAATATTTTAATTAATGAAATAATTTTTATATTAACTAATCAGTTACAAAACGTATTAAGTATTATTTTTTTTGAGATATGAAGCATGGCACGGGGTGGAATTTTGAATTTTCAACTTATAGCGAATAAAAATAAATTTAAATTTTGTTCATTTTAACTACAAAGAATTCAAATCAATTTGTTTCTGTCATTCCTTGCTATTAATGCTGTCAAAATAATACAATTAATCTATAAATATTATTTATTATTGTTTGCTATTTATAGGCTATTTATTTTTTAGAATTAGTTTTTTTGGATAGGTTTACTAACACATACAAGATAAAGGCTATTTCATAATCCTGATGATCTTGTGAATTCCCAATCAATTAAGGTGAAAGTTCTTGTTATAGTTTTGCAAAAAAGGTAACATTTGATATTCAAGCAAAAAAAATAGGCTTTAAAAATGGTCTAATTTGCTGTTTTAAAAAAAAAATATTGTAATTACTGATTAGAGTAAATTTTGCAATACCTTAACCTTCACAAAACTTAATATATCAATGTAATTTAAGATTCAAGTGATACGTTAAGATTATTTTTAAATATTAAAGTGTATATAGTTATGTATCTATTATGCTTTACTTCACATTACTATTTTTGTCACTGGCACACGAATTTTAAGTTGAATTTAAAAATTTTTATGATTGATTGCATATTTTTTTTTTAAAATAAAAAAAATCTTTTCTTTTATTATTTGATATAAAACTTCAAATTATCTTTGTTCAATTCTTAAAAAAAAAAAAAAAAAAAAATTTCACTATTGCAACATAATTTTTCCAATCAACTAAAGCTTGATTTTCTGCAATTCTATTGCAGATTTATAAGTATTATATAAATGTGTATATATACATATATAAAATAGAATAATCGACAATTGTTGTTATTAACATTAAATTTGGCAACATAAGAGTGACGGAGATCAATTATTGCCATAGCACGTTCTAAATATTTGTCATATTAATATTATAAATAAGTAATTGACTACATGTGAGTATTAAGTTCGAATAAATATGAGTTGATTTGTTGTTTTATTTGACTTAAAAGTATTTAATATTATTGCCCTCATTGATCGACGAAATTCTTCCTAACTGTTACTAGTAAGCATTGAAGTCCTGCTTACTATTACAATTAAATATTAGTATTACTGTAGAATAATATAAAGCATTCATAAAATATTTGATCATGAAGGCCTTGATTTGTAAGCTTTTTATATGAAAAAATTAATGAGTTTAATTTTGCTATTATTGCAAGAAGCCGAGAGAGTATTCTGATCTCTGAAAGCGATGAAATAATTTCTGATAATATGTAGTTTAATTTATATAAAAAAAAAATAAAGTAATTATACAGATTTATCTGCGAGAAAGTTATCGAATTGAAATCATTACAGCTTTGGGTAAACTGTACAATAACAGATTTGAGTAACAAATGAAAGGGTTTAATCGTAATAAAAATTTTAAGTTAAAATGAATACGAGTGGCTTATTATAAGTGCTGGTAATTGACCAAACGAAAAAAAATTTGTTTATCTAATTAATGGTAGATTTACGGATTACGCGACAAATTGATGAATCGAGAGACGAGCCTGGGGCATGGTAGCTCTAAACTTAATTGTCGATTGAGGTACGTTTACTGATTTCATTATATGTTACAAATTTACTATTGATTGATTTGACTCACTGACTGTCACACATTATGATAATTCTATATATATTTATATCTTTGCTGATGTCCATCGGACAATTCCGATCGCTTGCCAGCCACCTCGCGTTGTTTCCCCTTTTCAGGATGAGAAGTCAGAATTGAATCTAAAAATCTACGATCGGGTGGAATTTGCAAGAATAGTGGATCAGATTACGGAAGAGATCGAAATACCTAGACGAGATAGTATCGACGGTGTTGCAAAACCGATAGTTGAAATCTTGCTCGCCGAGTTGTTTTACTCTCTCATTCGATCCCTTCTAGGTACAAAAAGTAAGGTAATCGCCAGATTTATTTGATTTAATTGATAAATGTTATAATTTGAAATCCATTGTATCAGGATCCCGCTGGCACGCGATTCGGCCCCCTACCCTTTTTGCTCCCACGCACGTGCACCCCCGTTTTTCGTCCGCTATCCCACCTCCGTTTGACGATTCCGGACGGCAAAACAGATCGCGTTTCGAACAGGGCAATCGTACACAGGAGCGAATAGACGAGGTAGAATCTCTAGAAGTGACGATGGCGTCCGTGAAGAGCGATACGAGCAACGCGTCTTTGGAGCTGATTATGGACCAGTACGATGGGGCCTGGGCGATGTACGGTCGGATTCGCCGTCTAGACCAGGACCAGCTAAAGGCCGTCTTAAGCTCGCTACGCACGGTGACCGTCATACGCTACAGTGACGCCTTCTAAGGGCTGAGCTCCGTAATCAGGACCTGTCCATAGAGATATCCTGGACAACGGAGGACGAGGAAGATCGAGACTCGTCGCCTACGCGCGGTGTGGACCAGACCCGAGTCGTGGATGACTCTCTCGTCGATAAGCGCCGTAGATGGACAGGACGTGGGCGTGGACGCCCAATGACTACCCTGGAGGAGCTGGAGATTCCAGGACGGGCAACCCCACCGACGACGGTGGGGGCGAACCCTTTCGAGAGTCTACGGACTTCGCCGCCCACGGTCGCGCAGATTCCCGGCAGGGCTGTGACGGTCACCGCGACGAAGTGCACAACCACCACGCCAAAGTACACCACTGCGGGGAACACCCTACCGAAGTCAGACTCCCAATCGGTTACGATCAACCCGGGGGTGGTGTCAACGGTCAGCCTGGCGGACCAGTCGGGTTCGTTGCGCCGTCTAGAAGATCAAAAACGGGTGGCAGGTCTGCAAATGGATCACATCCTCCAGATGGCCATGGAACGCAATGAAGAAGAGCGGCTGCGGTTACAGGACGAGATTGATCGTCGATCAATCCTATCACAGTCCGACCAGCAGTGTCGGCGCCGTAGCGTTCCGCCCCAATCGCATACGAACCAACGAGTGATGGCAGGAGCATCGCCCGCAACGTATCAGGTCCTCGCGTCAGGGAGGAGGTCGACGACGACGCAAACTTGGCGTCTGACGAGGACAGTCAGCACGGAGGATGCGATCGGCCCGAAGCCACGCGCGCACCTACTGCCAGGACGGGGACCAGCAAAGTAGGTCGGACCGAAAGCAGAGCCGCAGAATACGGACCGGCTGTGACGCGAGAACGCCCGCCGACCGAACGGACCGGAAATCCTGGCCGATGTGGACAGTGGGGTATACGAGGCGGTAGGTGGAGAAAGTTTAGTCGCACGGGACAAGAGGCAGAAGAGGAACAGTTAGCAATATCGGCCGAATGCGCGGGTATCGTCGAAGCCAGCGAGGACCAAAGGGCCTTAGTCGAGGACCTCGTGAGTAAGTTGTTGCCCGAGGCCGCTGAACGATTGGGAGTGACTACTCTGACCGAGCATAGAATAGAGATACAGGACGCGGCTCCAGTCACACACCGGCCGAGACGCATGTCGCCGATGATGATGCAAGTAGCACAGGATGAAGTGAAGAAGATGTTTGAGAAAGGAGTGATCGAGCGCTCGGCCAGTGAGTGGAGCAGCACGCCTGTTATCGTGAAAAAGTCCGACGGTTCGTTCCGTTTCTGTGTGGACTACAGAGACCTGAACGCTGTCACCGTCAAGGACGCCTATCCGTTACCTAGTATGGATTCTATCTTAGATAAACTGCGTAAGGCCAGATTCTTATCGAAGGTAGACCTAAAGGAAGCGTACTTCCAGATACCAATGGACGCAAAGAGCAGGAAGTTCACGGCCTTCGCAGTACCCGGATCAGGTCTCTGTCAATTCACCAGAATGCCGTTCGGCCTGACGAACACCCCCATGACCTTCCAGCGGCTCATCGACGCAGTGTTTGGACCAGAGTATGAACCCAGCGTATTTGGATACCTGGACGACATCATCGTAGCGACAGAATCGTTTGAGGACCACATGGCCTGGCTAGAGCGCGTGTTGAAACGACTGAGAGGTGCAGGACTATCCGTAAATAGGAAGAAGTGCGAATTTTGCTGTTCTCAAGTGGCGTACCTCGGTTTCCTGTTGGACCGTGAAGGTCTCCGACCGGACCCGGAGTAAGTACGACCATTACTAGAGTACCCAGCCCCGAGGACCGTGAAACAACTGCGTCGGTTCCTAGACATGATTGGCTGGTACTCAAGGTTCATTGATAAAGACTCGGAACTGAAAATCCCGTTAGTTAAGTTATTATGGAAGGGCCAACCATGGGCCTGGGACACCGATCAAGAAGAGGCGTTCAACAAACTAAAGGAAGCATTGACGACCGCGCCAGTGCTCGCACGGCCGGATTTTTCGAAGCCATTCTCGGTACAGCGTGATGCGAGCCATTACGCGATCGGGGCAGTACTGACGCAAGAGGGAGAGGATGGCGAATATCCGATCGTCTACGTGAATCGCGTATTGACCGCGGCGGAGCGCAACTATACGACCTCAGAAAAAGAGTGCTTGGCGTTGCTGTGGTTGATCAAGAAACTGAGACCATACTTGGAAGGCTATAAGTTCACGGCAATTACGGACCACAGTGCACTTCGCTGGCTCCGGAACCTGAAAGAACCTACTGGCCGCCTGTCCCGCTGGGCCCTAGAGATGCAGCAATGGGATTTTGAGATAATACATAGACGCGGAGCCATTCACCACGTCCCGGACGCGTTGTCCCGGATGTTTGAGAACGAGTTCGAAGAAATTGCTGCATTCGAACCGTGTGAGGATGAATGGTACACCCAGAGGGTTCAGGAAGTCATAGAATTCCCATACAAGTTTCCGGGGTGGAGTGTACGCGACGGTATGTTATACAGGCGCAGGGTGGACCCTATTTTGGAGAACGTGACAGAGGACCACGAGAGTTGGAAACTCGTTGTACCAACGGACCACAGAGAGAGTGTTGCGTGAGGCACATGAGGAACCGTCAGCTGGCCATCTGGGCGTCAAAAAGACGTACGACAGAATCACGAGAGATTACGACTGGCCGGGGATCTACCACGATACGAACACCTACGTTCGCCAGTGCCCCGAGTGCCAACGGCATAAGCTCACGCAAACAGGACCACAAGGACTAATGGGTCATCGCATCGTGGAAAAACCTTGACGACACCTTGGCGACACTGCTATACTAAATGTAGACGCGTCTACATAAATGTAGACGCCCTTACATATGTAACACAAATGTATATATTTACATATTATTTTTCTCTTCACATTTGTGATTTTAAATACCAAAGAGAAAATTCACAGAATAAATTATGTATGTACAATTTGTGCTAATTTATAAAAGCACAAATTTTCAAATTTGGAATACCAATTTATTTTTAAATTTATACGTATGTAAACACATAAGTCCAAAAACATATTATTTTTTTTTGTTCTTAAAAACAAATTTGCAATTAACGCATTTATATATTAAACAGACATAAATTAGTTAATAATAAATAAATAACATGAATAAATAGAAATAATTAGAAATAAAATAGACGTAAGTAAGTTACTGAAAACAAATAACAGCATAAATTAGGGATAATTAGAAATAACAGACATAAAATAGTTAATAAGAATAAATAAAAGGAATAAATTCGAGATGTAGTAATTAGATAATTAGAAATAATAGATATAAGTTAGAATAAGGATAAATAAATTATAAGTATAGATTTGAAATAATTAGAATAAATGATAGAAAATAATTAAATAATTAAAGAAAGAGGATAGGGTACAAGGTAAAAAAAAAGGGAGAGAAAAATGCTACAGGCAACCGATTCTTTGTAAACGTGTATTTGGCACGTCACGACCGCGGTCGGCCGTCGCCGGCAGCCGCCGAACTTTTCCCCCCCTTTTTCCCTCCTTCTTCCCTACGAGCAGCGAGACGCGCGGCACTCCGCGCTCAACCGCCCAGTCGAGAAGAAGTAAGCCGACGAGAAGGGCAGCCACAAGGGCCGATCCGGTGAGCTGGAGAGGGACAGCAGGACGGACGTCAGCGGACAGCGAGTATCCTGGTGAGCGGAGCATTCACCGCGTGTGTTTCCCTGCCCCCCCTTCCCATCCCTCGACATCCTTCCCCGGGTTCGGTGGGCGCGTCGGAGCGCGGATCGCGCTCGTGGGGCGTCAGAGCACGCAGACCGGGCGTAAAATAATTGTAAAAGCGTGGGAAACAATTTGAGTGAATAAACGAGGTGAAGTAAGACTGGAGTGGACGCAGTTTTTTTTCTTAATATATATACTTCTCCTCTCTTTCGAGACCGGCGGGACCCCCTCTGAGGAGTAAGGTAAGCGAAGTGATGAATTAATAAATTTTTTTTTGTGTGTGCGCGGACCACCAGGAATTGAATCAAAAAAAAAAAAAAATTCGGATAGTGGATCGGCGGTCGTGGCATCACAATATATATATATATATATATATATATATATATATATATATATATCCTGCTTGGTGATATCACGGTTCTGTATTTATATTTTCTGCGCAACGACTCCGCTTGGTTTCGTAAATACTGCATTATGTTTCAGTATCTGATACACTCTGAAATACATATGTATTCCGCGACAATGACTCCTTAAAAAGAAGGCGATCCTCAAATTTTTCACTCATAGGTAAACACTTTCTCCGGGAGCCAAATGAAGGCTGACACTAACACAGCATCCCGTACATCACTCTGTTCCAGGTAATTTAAATCACCGTATAATAATATCTACGCTCACATAAACACTTTCTTGTTGTTCCATACACAAAACGGCTGTACGAGGGTGTGGTGAAAAATTTCCGTTATGAAGGTGAAGATGAAGAAAAACAACCTAATTTTTCGGCTATTTTCGCTTTACTTCTCAACATAATCTCCATACATTTACCGTAAAAGTACTCTAATGCAATTATAAATTTGTGTAGTCCGATTTACCAAGTCTCTCAATGTTGCATTTAGAGCATGGATGGTTTCGTCCTTACTTCCAATTTTTCACCTGTGAGCCAATTTATTAGATTGGAAAGTAGCTAGATGATGGTCACATAAATCTGGTGAATATGGTAAATGGAGAAGTAATTTGTATCTTAATTCGTTAATTGAAACAGATGCGTTATTGTCAAACAAGATTTTTTTCTGTGCAAAGTGAGGTTGTTTATTTTTTACATCATTTTTGAACGGTTGAAATAATTGGACATACTATTGACCTTTGATGATTAATTCGACTTTCTGGAGTCAGTAGTTACAATTTTTAATAGTATAGTCATATGAGGTGAACTATGTATGCTAACAAAATATTTTCAACTTATTTATTTATTTATGATAGTGGATTTGAGATAAAAGAAAATTACTACCCTGCAATAAGGATTGCGAAGATAATTTGTATACTTAACGGAAGCATAATAGAACAAAAAGGGCGTACATTTACCATAAAATTGATACCTATTATTTCCTGAGTAAACATATTACATGTATAATGTATACACATCCATTATTATTAAAGTCAGGGGCAACGCGTTAAGTGGCTTGGCCAATATTATGGTAGAGTCATAAGGACAACCAAGGGAAATCATACAAGGACTGGGTAATAGAAGCGAAGGTAGCCAATACAACTGGAACATGTTATATATATATATATATATATATACGACTCCTTACTGAAAGAAAATATGCTCATAAGAAAACGTATGAACTAGGTAAACAAGTAAAAGAAAAGAAGGCACGACTACTACTGAAATACGAAGAGATTAAAGATTGTAACGAGGTGCAATGGCCTATACATATATATATATATATATATTTTTATATACTATCTACCAATATTTAAATATTAGCCCGAGTTCCCGCCCTGGAAGCAAGAAGTAGAAGTAAGTAGAAGTAAGTAGCGATGCGGAAACTTACATTAAATACTTAATTAACTTAATGGCGCGCAGGCCCACTCGTTACGAGGTACTACCGCTAATTACGAGGCCGTCTCCTCGTGCGCTCACTGCTGTTGCTTCCCGATCTTCCGCGCTGGCTCTCTTGAGAGAGAAAGAGAGAAAAGAGATTACGTATTATCCGTGCACTTTTCATGTATGCCTTCCGAATATTATAACATCACTTCCCCATTTCGAGGTTATGTTGTGTCTCTCTCCTGGTCTCTCTCTCTCGCTCATTGTTTACTTATCTCTCTCTTTCACTCTCTATCTATCTTCTTCTGCATGTATTTAACTATTCGCATCCATTTATATCTCTATGTTTCTTTTTCTCTATCTCGCTTTATTCCTTAGTATCTAGGTCTTCATTTCTATCTCTCTCTATATGTGTATATTTTTCTTTATTTCTCTGGATGCATGATTTTACTTTTATTTCTCCCCTTCTATCTTCGTATATTTATTTGCCTACGTATCTCTCTCCATTTCTCCCTTTCTATCTTCCTCTCCTTCTCTGCATGTACCTTTCTTTATCTCTCTTTTTATATATGTATTTCTTTTTCTTTCTCGGCATGGAGATTTTTACTTTTATTTCTCTCCTACTATCTTCCTATATTTATCTGCATACGTATCTCTCTCCTGTGTGCCTCTGTTTGATGTACATCAATATGATCTACATTCTCTACATCTCTCTACCTTTCTCTTTTTATTGACATATATCTACTTTTTATATATGCACTTTACCTGTTGCATGCATACATGTAACTTCCCCCGATAATTTTGCTTTTAACTTTTTTATTTAGTATTCTTTTAATTTTATTGGCTGTAGACTGCTGTAATTTCCATTGCAAGATACAGAAAAATAGAGCAAAGAAGGTGATGAAAGAATAAGAAACAAAATAAGAGAGAGAGAGAAAAAAAATCACCTATACTAATTACATATCGACATAACAGAGAACACACGAAGAAAAACGAGTTTGAAACAGAACACGAAAAAAAAAGTAGAATGATTCTTGCGTACGACGGCGCCGATCCAGGATCTACACGCAAAGAGAATTAGGCACGGAGAGCACGTGGCGCCGAAGGGATTAGGAGAAACGAACACCGCTATTGAAGCCTCAACCGAGTTGAAGGCGTTTTTGACATCGAGTGTCACCAGAAGACACACAGGTCGGGAGAAGTGATTTTCCCGCTCCGCAGTCCTGGCCGCCTTCACTACCCCCTGAATAGCATCTATGAAATCTCTGAATATCATCTCTCGGAAAGGTCACCAGATATAAAAAGCGCCGTACGCGGGCTCTCACTAGCTTTTGCAGTAGTTGCCCGGCGGTGTCTAGCATGCATAAGGTTCTGTTTGCCGACGGAGTACTAGATGATCCTTTGCCCTTGCTTATCAGTACAAGTCTCGCCTCCTTCCATCAGGGGTAAAATATTCCCGCGCGAAGGAACGAGTTGTCCTGGTGCTTTTTTGTTTTTCAGAGAGCGCACTGCTCTCTCTAGATCTGCCCTTGTGAAAGGCGGTGCCTCAGGACCCTCGGGAAGCAGAAGCTCATCCCTTCGTTTGGGATGAGTAGGGAATAGGGCATGGACGATACTGTCCATCACTTCCGCACTCATAGGCATGCTTTTTTGGGTCACATCGGAACATGCCTAAGTTGCAGGCTATGATTTTATACCCCAATCGCCATGGATCGTTGTTCAGATCTTCTCCAAGCTTTTTTCAGCATCCGCGTTTACTAGCTCTGATGGCTCGCATTAGAGTCTTCTTCGCCGTTAGATGTTGGGCCATCCTAGGAACCGCATCACAGTCGCGCCTTTTAGTCCTTTAGGCTACGCGACGCAGCCGCAGGCATTGCCGCCGCAGCTCTGGAATTTCGTCCGTCCACCAATAAGTCGGATAGCGAGTACGACCCACGAATTTCCTCGGTATCGCTTGCTTGCAGACTTGACGGATCAGTTGCATTGTACCTTTCGATACCGCTTTCACGCGCGTGCAAAGCGTTGCGCCCCTTGGTAATTCAACCAGGAGGCGCTGTCCGCGTTCTAGTGCCTGGGAAAACTCGTTATCCATCCTCACGACGATCCATCTGGCTGGGCGACGTTCAACTGTCGCCCTGACTGGCGTGGCAACACCACCGCGGACGGTGATGTATTAGTGATCGCTGGCTGTATAGTCTTCCACCACCCGCCAGTCCCGTACTCGTGCGGCCAGAATCTCCATCGCAAAGGATACATCAGATATGGTCTCCCTGTAGCTAAATCTGCGAAAGGTCGATGTAGATCCGGAGTTCAAGAGAAGCAGACCTAGTCTGCATGCCATGTCCATCACTCGTCTTCCTCTAGAGTCCGGCAAGAGTTCCCCCACTCGACAGCTTTGCTGTTCAAATTCCCAGCCACCACCAGCTCTTTCTCTCTCTCCATTTCTCTTACCGCATCGTCAAGGGCATCCAGTTTAGACTAGAAACCCCCGATGGCCTCATTCGGGGTAAGATAGCAGCTGACGTAATTTACGTTGTTGCCCCTCACCCAGACGAAGCCGCGGCCAGATCCATGGCGCTCCACTCGAAAGCGGTGCGGGTTAAAAATCCAAATCGCCGCAGTATCGAGGTCGTCGCGATACCAGACTGCCGCATCTTCATCTCGATATTGTTCGCTGACGATGACGATGTCAACGTCCTTCTCAAGACAGATCTGCGTAAGGAAGTCGCTCGCCGTCCGACTCTTATTCAGGTTTGCCTGCAAGACTTTAACCATTTTGACGAGACCTGGCAAGGGCTTCGCGGAATACCGCACAAGCCCCAGACCCCGCAACGTGATTTAACGCTGCGGGCGTGGTCCCTAGGCAGACTAGTCTGTCTGGGCCATCGCAACCCGAACCGCGGTGTCCATAGCCGAGACATCTGTAAAAGCGCTCGACCTGGACCCGCCCCCGCAAGCCACAAATGACCCATCCAATGGCCACCTTTCCGGCTTCCAGTAGCCGCTGGCCAACCTCTTCAGAGAGGCTCACGAGGGCTGGTCGTTTGCCGACGTTATTATCCCTCGTAAGCCTCACCTCGAGAGGACCAGTATAGTCCCGCAAGATGCCAAGGAGAGCTGTCTTCACTTCGTCGAGTGTCGCGCAGCCATCCACGTCTCTGATCTCTAAGGTAGTCTTGGGGGTCCGAGTGCGAAGTGCCGCGTTTTGCCCGACGATGTCTTTGAGGACATTCGTAAAGCCCTCCTTGCCCTCCGCCGAAGCCTTCTTAAACTCGATCAGGACATCGACGTTTAATGTTCGTTTCATCATCATTCTAAACAAATTTTGTATGGAGTCGATGAGGGCTTTATCATGATCATCTACAACTGTGCTGCCATGACTTGCTGTACCAACAGCGCTGTCAGCTTTAGCGTTACTGACCGAACGGGGTACATCCAAGCTGTTCACCCCCGTATGCTTCTGGTCCGTCTCCTGCTTCTTCACTTTCGTTACATCTTCTTTTTTGTTGTTGACAATATCCATACTTCTTTCTTTAGTTTGCGTCCCCCCACGAGACCGGCCTCCATGGACCCTTCAACGATGAGCTCGCCAAAATGACTCCCCAACACTTGCCTGTAGGAGTCATTCTGGTTTGGACCTTCGTCTAAGGGAGCACTGAATCATGTCCCAGATGCATTATCCCGAGATGTCGAGGTATATAGGGAGGTCGCAAGTTTCGGAGAAATCAAAGATAAGTGGTATATGAGGTTGGACAAAAAGATGGCCGAGGCTTGAAAAAAACACCGGGACTGGACGATCATGAACAATCTACTGTAGCGGCACATCAGCGAGGGGACGATGAGCTCAGTCACGAGTGAGGATCAACGTTGGAGGATCATAGTATCAGCCGAACACCGGGGATTGTTTTTTGCGAGACACACACAATGACACCACAGCGGGACATATGGGCGTGGAGAAAACGTATGCACGGGCGGCGGCAGAATACTGCAACAGGGACCGCACGGGTCAATGAGTCGAGTCGTCGTGGAACCGTGAAGCACTCTTCACGGTTCCACGCTGCGGCAGCTTTTATGGAGTTCCTGGCGAGTAAGGCGAGAAATAAATACCTGTTAATGATGAAGGATTTATTTACACGGTGATAGAGGTGAAACCGATGCGAACTGCGGACGGAAAAGGGGTCGGAAAGGCATGAGAGGAGTTAGTCACCTTTCGATGGGGCACGCCAGAATACTTCCTAACAGACAATGGTAAGAAGTTCGAGAATAAGCACCTAAAGAAGTTACTAGAAGCTGATGGATTATTACTCTTAAGAATATGATTGAAAAAAAATTAAAAAATTTTTTTTTTAATATAGTCTACAAGTAACCTCAAATCTTAGATACAGCGATTCATTATGTGCTTATTCTATCTAATAACTATTATCGCATTGTAGTTATTTCAACGACATTAAATTCATACACTTAAATTCCATATACTTAAAATTTAGACTTATATAATCTAATAAATAACATTCATACACTTAAACTATATATACTTAAAATTTAGACCTATACAATCGAATAAATAACTAAGCATTTTCTATAACTCTAGCTTGGATTCAGTGCACTTTGCGACGGTGTCGCAAGAAGGTCGGACATGGCAAGCACCTTCGTTCTTTGTAACGGAGGCAACGTGTGCCGTGCACCGATGCTGAGTTCGGGCACGGCGGCCGGGGATCTTTATGATGCACGCGAGGAACCCGAGCCGAGATGCGGCTAGTTCGATTGAGCACATGGCACCCAGAGAACCCGCGACGCATGGAACGGGGTCCACTGCACAGCGCTCACGAAAAAAAAGCGGAAATCGATCATAAATCGCGCAGAGTGGGGTGCGGAGAGCGCCTTCAACGCCGCCACCTTGTTTGGGATCTGAACAAGAGAGTACGAGTGAGCAGTTCGTGCGAAGTAACGTAGGACAGCGCGGTGGTACAACTAGAAGGGAAAGATAGAGTGGACTTCGCGCAGATAGAGAAGACAGCGAATGTGGTAGTCACGGGTAGTGTTCGCGATACGGGAGCGGGGCGAGGAAAAGCGGAAAAGCGCCGCGTGTGAGAGAAGAGTCGCGGGCAGAGTTGCGACGCGCCATCAGGACAGCCTCGAGCGTGCTTTGTCTTTACGTTCCGGACAGTGGTGCCATTATAGGGATAAGGACAACTGATCGGCGCCGGTGTACATGGGCGTGTGCAGTCCAGATCGACAGCAGCCCTAGTAGCGGGGCCCCAAGTTGAAGGCAGTCGGTTGTACAAGGAGGAGGTAAGGCCCAATGTTGTCGGCGCGGGTGACTGTGGTCGCGAGAGCGTGCGCGGCAAAGGCATGTTGGTGTCAGTGAGTTTTGTTGGTGTGTGTGAGTCTTATCGCGAGAGCGTGCGCGGAAAAGGCACGTAGGTGTCGGTGAGGAGTTTTTGGCGCGTGTCAGTGTTGTCGCGAGAGTGTGCGCGGGAAAACGGGATAGCGCCGGTGAGGAAGTTGTTAGCACGTGGAGTTCGTGGTAAAATCGCGCTTCTCCCGAGCGCGATAGCTGAGTGGGACCCCCTTGTTGGATGTAGAAATCCAAGTGCAGCGAAACACGTGTGTATGTATCAGTGTGTAATTGAAGCAATTGACATTTAATGTAAAGTGAATGGAGTAATAAATAAATTGTGCCCATGGTACGGGAGTTTCAATATAAATTTGTGTATATTTTTATTGTCCAAAAAAAATACCACGTCACAAAAATGGGATCCCTGGTGGGGAGTTCAACTCAGAACCGCGAAGTTTTAGTGCGTTTCGAAGAAGTGTTTTCCGTTCCGCATACATACAAACAGTACGCGTAGCTATAGGTAGGGTATTGTGTACACCCTCACACAGCAGCGTACGCATAGGTGTGTTCTCGCTAGGCGACTACGAGTGAGAAATCGTGCGTTTTTTTTTTGTAGAAACACAAGATGAGCGACCATGTGCTACTTATGTAATTGCTCATGAGGTGTTAAGGGATCTGCGCGGTCGCGGGTTGAATACGGATGGAACAGAAGCGATTTTGCACGATAAGCTGCTACGAGTCGAACTCACCGCGTCGGAGCCAGGGAATCAAATCACCCCATGGTATGACTTGGACGCGATCGAAGACGCGACAGTGCGACGTGACGGGGACAGGAAGCAGGGACGGACGAAACGCGAGGAGAAGCTGAGCGGCGAACAGCGAGCGGCTTAGAGACGAGGCCGGAAGTGCGGGTGGCTCGTTTTACAGTGATGAGGAGTCTGTGCCCCGACAAGGTATAATTCAGGCCGAAGTTTACTCGCCGCCCGTGGTGACGGCGACGTCATCCGCGACGAATACGGCTACGACGGTGTCGGTAACTCAAACGGGAATGACAGGGCCTGCGATAACATGTATGGCAGTGTCACCGGCGCTAGACTTGTATCCGGTGGCCGCGACGCCGCGAATCATCGTAAATGAAAATGCCCGTTCGTACTGGTGTGAAAATCCGGCTGAATGGGAATATTACTCAGCCCGATTGATGCGTGGAGTGGATACACCATGGGAATGCCATGGCGATTTACAATAAACTCCATCCGGATGACAAGAAATGTTCCAAAGATATTGTTCAAGAAGTTTGAATGTTACATTTAGAAGCTATTATTAGTATATATTTCCAGGAAAAAAAGGAAGCCTGAAAAGTCTTCAGAACACATCATGAAACAAGGAAGTATGAAAAAATGCGTATAGTGTACGTGTTCGACGAGAACTGAATGGTTCTGTACAAAATGTTACAAACGTATTTGCAGAAAATACAAAGAAGATCACGGCAATGAGCCATAATTAAGTTAATAACTTGGAAACATATTGAAACTTTTACTTTGCGCACGATTGTTTATCCTTATTTTACACTAACAAATTGAACTCTAAGAACCAAATGTTACATAGTTATTGTCGTATTTCTGCTCGTAGAATCGATATTCGCATTCAGTTTTGCAAAATTATGACTTTGTGAGTTATTTATTTGAATAATTTAGTATAAAGAATTGTAATCGACAAAAGAAAAAACACAGGTATTCTTTTTTTTGGTTATGCAAGGGATCGTACAGTTTCTCAATATCTCTGCCAGGTTTTGCCTGGTTTTTAATGGGTTAATATCACTTCATCTGTAGCTATAGAAATACGGACTATGAATTTTATTTAATTTATTTAATAAAAACTTTAACTACTGATAAAGACTAATTTTTTGTTAACAAAGACGATATTGTGTGGTTAAAATACAATAATGAACCACAGTCGTAGCAATTGAAATGTGGAAAAATACTTTCCATGATAGAGGAAAATATATTAATGTAAAAACAAACTTGGCTAGTTACAAATGTTTGCAAATAAATTATGCATTACATTTGGTAAACATATTTACTTATTTTTAATATAATTTGTCATTTATACCAATTAATGTATACTTTTTTATACTTAATGTATACTTTTCTAGTTGTCCCTCGATTATGATTTCACATACCCGGAGTTATGTAAGAATCTAAACAATAATTGGGAAAGTGCAAAAGAGTAAATCATAAACTTGATCAAAATAAAGAATAAATGGGACTGCGAGTTGCAATCCATTTCGAATGTAAGTAACCGAACAATATACATCTACAATTCATTTATTAAAAAAGTTTTACAATATACTTATATCAACTAATTTCTAACACACTATTTAATATTTTTATCGATGTTACCATTGGATTATAATGATAGTCAAACATACCTAGTTTATAATCACCCTCGTAAAATCTGAAATAGAACATGATAGTGACTAAAACTATCTCGAATGAAAATGTAATGAGTAAATGACAATTTAACTTTCTCCTTCAGCAACTTACATTGGGTAATACCTTCATTGAGTAATCATATTGAGCAGTTAATCTCTAAAGAGGAGCCGAAGTGTGTTCAGAAGGTAAGACTCTGCTTTTTCAGAATCTTGAGTTAATTTCAATCGGTGGAGGGGGTCAGATCGTCCTTTACTAATCATATTTTCGGCTAGTTATGGTCACTAATGTTTTATAGTTAGAATCTACAGGGGTGATTATAAGCAAGGTCAGTATGGCGTCACACTGTAACACTGATATAAATATTTATTACTTTATAAAAATAGTGACATATTTTCGGATAATAAGAATATTTTACAAAAACTTTCCAACGAGAGATGTACATTTTATAAAAGTGCATCTCTTTTGACCTGTTTATTTTTTTGGTACAACCGATGTTTCTGAAGAAAAATTTAACAATTTCATCTAGGGTTGCTTCGAAAATCTGGGAATTCTGGTTATACTTCAGAAAGCACCCATATCTGATTTCGTTCAAAATTGGCGTATTACCATTTTTGGTATGCTGATTATTATTATCGTTCTGATTTTTATACATTTTGGATTTTTATAGACAAATACATAAAAACTTCGTAAACGCATAAAGATTATGTTCTATGAAAGTTTTTTAAGAATTTGACATAATGTTTTTAATTATATTTTACATCCATTAAAGTATGTCTTGACTCATATTTCTTGACTCATATTGCTACTATATAATTTGAATATACTTCCAATTAGTCAATACTAAATTTGGATGTTACCTTTTATTTAGTTTTTATCGAGAAATACTGCCTGCACGAAAAAATATATAGAATACAAAATATATATTTTTATAAAATTTACAAATTTTATTAAAAATATTTTTTGATATGTATAGAAGTTTCTGAAACCAATTTTCAAAACCAGCATTTTTAAGGATTTCTTCTGATTCTATGAAAATTCAAAATATGCACAAAGCCACTATGATATTCGCAATCAGCAACCAGAAATATTTAAATACATAAATTTTGAGGAAAAGAAGGTGAGCGGAATAATTACAAGTACAGCGATAGGAAACGCGATAGGTGAAACCTATAAGTTACTCAGCAGAAACATTGAGAAGTTCGGACTCCTCGTCGTTTTGAAAAGACTGGGTAATATTATTCAAATCTCTATTCTATTATATTATAAAAATCTATTATTCACATTTATTATATAATAGTTCTTTGATTCTGTATTATGCAATGACTCTAGATTTAATTCCCTTATCATTAAAAAACGCTAAATTTTTTGTGTTGACGAAGACACTGTGGTAACTAATCCAACAAGTAAAACTACATTGCATTATATTATACAAAGGAAAGGATTTATCATAAATATATAAGAATCAGTGGTGCAGTAAAATTTTTCATAAAATCGCGAAATTATAATCGTATTTCTAGATTTGATTCTTCCACCGAATGGACAACCACTGCATCTTGGAGTGAGTTACGCAAAACAGATACCGTCATTAATGTTATCACTATTAATATTTTATCTATACTATAAAAAACAATTGGAATTATCGTAATTATATTTATATATTTAAATAAACCATTTTATATTGTTTACATGTAAGGCCAACATTAAATCGGGTGGCGGTATGGGGAGCAGAGGGAGTTTACTGACTGAAAAAACGCATATCATATCTACTACTATTTATTTTATCCGTATCCCATAAAGTGAAGTAACAAATACATTTTCTTTTTCTACATAATTAAGTAACTGAAACAACTTGACTTGAACCCAGATTTATAATTTATTTTATTTTATCTTAATATTAAAATTATGATTTTTAAATATATGCGTTCTGCATAAAATATTTTATGTTGAGTTTGATATTCAGGACTGATAAATTTATCCAATTTTTAAGTCATTATTGATCATGTTCAATCCATAAATATAAAACCTCGTTATTTCAGAAAAATAAGTGAGAGGAAAACGAAAATTATAATCAAAGCCTCATATTAGATATTATTTTTGATATATACCTTTTTGATTTTCGAAAGTAACGTTTAAATAAAAAATTAAAAGGTAAAGCTCATTAAAAAAAATTAAAACGAAATAGAGTAAAATAATCATGATGACAAGGCAACTTTTAAATTGTTTTGAAGTAAATACTTGTTACTTTAAAGTATTTAAAGCCGACAATTACAACAAAAAGTAAAAAATACAAATTTGAAAGAAATTAGAATTTAAGGTAACTATGTTAATACATTAAATATCCAATAAAAATTAATTATTAACTAATTTAACGTTGTAAATAAAATAATCTGAATACCGTCAAAATATGATATGATTATGACAATAAATATGATAATTTAAATGGTAAGTATAATATTTAATCTCAATTCTTTTTTACTAATTTATATAATACAATGCATAGCTTATATACAACGATCAGGCAGCGTAGAAATATTTAAATAAATTTATAAAATTAATTCTAGAAATATTAAAGCCAGTGCATTCAAATACAAATATTTTAATGTTTCTTTATTACATTACATTTGTGATAGCAGATTATATTGTACTCTTCAACAAACATCAATTATTCATTTATTTAATTGTTTTGAATATTTATAGACACCGTTATTTACTAAAACATATGAGTGCAGCACCCGTTAGCTCATATTCTTTGCAATATTTACAATTTTTTGTAGAACTAAAATAATTAATTAATATTTACATGTAACAAATATCTTATCTATTTACACAGTAATATGTTACTTTTACTCAAGCGTCAATATAAACTGAGTATTTTGTTATAAAGCTATTATAAAGATTAGTTGTATTGTATAAAAATAATAATATCACTTATTTTTCAATTAAAGACTTAAATTCTTATTTATTTACATTATTATTTTATGAATTGTAAAAATTTGATTTATAACATATGTTGTTGAAAATACAATCAATAATATCTTTCGTCTTACAGGTCATTATTAATAATTAAATCTAGTGTTGTAAGATTATTTGAGGATTTGGAAACTTCATTATTAATACTATAGCTCATACAAATTTTTTTAATCAATTATATTTTTCTTTTGCAAAATAAGATATGTCGAAATAGTATATGTCAATACGGGTATCCAAGTTGTTTATTTGCATTGTTTAACAATTTCCTTTCGAATGACGGGAGGAAAGTAAATGTCACTAGATAAAAATTAAGCTATCCACCAGTTTTTGTATATATTTACATCATTAAAGCTTAATTTATGCCAATGTTGCTATTTGAAAGATAAAATTAGCATCAAAGATTTATAAAAGTTTTCAATAAACATTAAAGATATTTAAATAAAACAAATTTAGACAGTTGGACAGTTTTGCAATGATGTTATCTCTTGCCTGCTCATGATTAAATGCATATAATATACTAATGTTGTTTATTTGAGATAAGTTTTCTCAAATATTTTTTCAAAACTACGTGACCAAGCTCATATATAATAGGATACCAATATTGATTTGTTACACATCGAGATCTCTCGTATGAATCATAAAGTTTGACAAATTATTATATTTAAGAGATATTCGTTCAAAAGCATTATAATTTTTTGCAAATGATCGTATGCTATGTTGATAATTGAGAACTAAGAAGAAAGAAGATTGAAAAGCAAAAATAGGCTTACTTATACTTTAATTAAGCAATGTGTTATTAAATTTTTCAAATGATCCTAAAAAGAACTGTATTTGCATTAGTTTATTCAATGGAAATATATATATATATATATATATATATATATATATATATATATATATATATATACATTGGAGCAAATAGATCTGGAGGTATCATGTTAAATGGAAAAACAGAGAACATTTTCATACTGGGCGCATGAAATAGAAAATGACTGTATTTATTTTGCATAAAAGTAGTGATTAATTGATTATTTTACTGAAGAATACAGAGTCAATCGCAGTAGTTGTAAGAAATAGAGAGATAGGAAAGATATATACTACATGTAACTCTCTTTTGCATAGTAAGAAAATTGTCCTTAAATTTTTAACATAGCATACTGGCTTCAGGTCTATATTGTCTAAGATTTATACAGATTTTTGATAAAAGTCGTAAAACATAATTTTTAAAAACTACATTAAATATGCTAAAGACGCATTTTTACATAAGTAATGAATTGTAATAATATATATATATATACGAATTCTACATCATTCCGGGTTGTATAAACAATTTAAAAAAATTAATATTAAAGTGGTAGTTAATATTAAAATTAATATTAGAATATCGCACTGAGCCTGGTAACTGTACTACCTATGAAGTTTCAAAACAAACAATTGAATTGAACAATCTTTGAAAAACATACCGATGTGATGTTTCTTCTTAGTTAGCAAATTAAATAACGGTGTCGAATATTATAAATTTAACATGAATATTATAATTTAATAACATTTTATTATTTATTTATATTGAAATTTATTTCAAATACAAATATTTACAAAATCAAGATAACGTATACAGATTATAAGAATTTAAAATTGAAATATAAATACAATGAGTGTATAAAAAAATATAAATTTTTTATTTTTAATTTTTAGTAAAAGATTGATTTATTATTACCTACGCCGATTTTATGTTAAGATTTATTCATGTTCGTATTTTCTACAAAGATTACACCAATTGTAATCAAATCAATATGTGAAAATGTATATTACTTAATTTTCCAAATTTTATTAAGTTTTCTTAGATCGAAGTCAGTTATAAAAAATTTACGTAATTATTTATTTTTATTATATGTAATAATAAAATCAATAACTTTGTTTAAATGAATAAGTTTTTGAATTGTAAAAAATGAATAATCTCTAGAAAAATTATTAAAATAAAACCTCAAACTAAATTTGTTTACATCAATTTGGATATTTTTGACATTTCTCTGTGATCAAAATTCATGAACCAATGTACTTTAATCAACTTACTAAGTTTATCTTTATCAACCTGCCACATTTATCATAGACTGTAATACGATTTTGATCATAATATAATGACATTTAAATAAAGATATCCTTTTTTCATATAGATATTCAATTACTTTAGAATTTGACATGATATATTTTCATAATATATTTTGTGGCCATGAAGAACTTTCCAATCCTGTCAACCCATTATTTTTTTACAAAACGATAGAAGATATTTAATATTTATTTATAAAGGAAGCTTAAAAGTACCGCAAAAATTGTCGTAAATGAAATACGCAGTAATTGAGTGATGGAATTTAATATTTATCTAATCTAAAATAAATTGTTTTAATGTCAAAGATTACTATAAGATAATATAAAAATACTCCGAACGAAGTTCAATAAAAATAGTTTTAAATAATACTGTACATATACTGCACATATCGGAATTATCAATAGCTTAATCTCATAATATTACACAATAGGGTTTATCATATTTACAGTAATCGTTATTATAATACACATTCGATTAAGTAGTTTCTCATACTAATCGACAATAATATTTTCACTTTTAAAGTTCCAAGCAACTTTAATAATATTTTAAATTACACGCACATAAACCAAACTTTCCTTTTTCCTTCTCTTTGTTTTCAATTCTAAGGTATAAAGTCAAATTGTAAAGTTCATATTTTCTAACGTCATTGCCGAATCTTTGTACTGATGCACAGTTTGCAAAAAAGTACAGATGAAAATAATCTGCACTACGTCTGTATAAATCCTCGAATAGTAAGAGATAGCATGACATAAAAAGTAAAGGTTATCAAATCCAAAATTGATCTCTGTCCTGATGTTGCCGAAGGAAGTGTAGCTGCCATTGAGGACGACCTCGACTGAACTGATTTATCTCTATACACTCCTAATCGTTGATCGTGATTAACATTGCTGGCAAGGTTATTATTGCCGGCGATACTATTACTGCTTAAATTATTATTGTTATTTTTGCGACTGGGACTCGATTCAGTGCTAACTTTCTTATTTCCCATAGCATCGTCGTTAGTCCGACTTCGATGCTTAAGCGTTTCTGAAAAAAAAATTGTTCAAATAATAAATATATTATTAGCATAGGAGATGTTTTTCGCAGTAAATTGAAAAATAAGGTTTAACACTCTACTTTTCAAACCCATATAATATAAACATACGATCATTTCGTACAGTTTAGTTTTCCTATATTTCGATAAATCTTTCAAACTGGAAACATATGGCTTTATCTTCAACGATAAATGACAGTTAGTTCGTGTCCCAAATTGAACCCCCCTAAATTTAAATTAAACTTTAAATTATCAAAAGGAAATTCGAACATATAAATATGAGAGCAGGTATTTAATTAAAAACCTAAATCTGTGACTTTTGAAGTAAATAGTCTATTATACGATAAATTCGACCTTTAACATTACATTTTTACTTTGTCACTTCATAAATAAAAGAAGTATATAGTCATGTGATATTGCAACGGGGCATCGTCGCTTTAGAATTTAGAGAATACGAGGGCCTCTCTCGGGCAACTTGTGTGCAGTTTATGTTGTGTGTGTATGTGTGTGTAAGAACGTGAGTGAGTAAACATGTAAGGGTCAGCGAGACATCGATGGATTAGTTTACGACATCGGCGCTTGCTGTCCCCGCGTTTTTATTGGTATATTAGTCGCGGCGATGAGTGGGGACAAAGGAGAGAGCTGCGTGAAGAAAGCGCGCGGGATGTAAGCTCGTCTCTCGCCCTTTGGACGTCGCCATGTATAGTCATTCCGTGTAACTTCAAAAGCAACAGAGTTTTTCTTGGAGGATCTTTTCAATTGATCAATTGTCATTGTGTGCAAGCCTTCTCATCTTTGTGTTGTAAGTAGCGAAAAATTATTAAGAGAGAGAATGTTGAAGGAGATTTTTAGAAAGTAGAGGGTAGAGAGTAGAGAGAGAGAGAAAGAGAGAAAGAGAGAGAGAGAAAGAGAAAGAGAGAGAGAGAGAGAGAGAGAGAGAACGCGCGGAGTGATTATAGAGAAATGAGTATTATAAGATGAAGTGAACGATTACAGAGAAATTAGTTTTGAAATAATAAGTGCGGTAACATTATTGTATATTATATAAATAGTCATTCGTCGGAGTAAAATTATAATTAGTATGTAATGAATTGTTTTAATCGAAGACTTAATTTAGTATAGTATAATTGTTAATAAAAGAATATTTATATATCCATAAATCAAGATCGTGTTTTAATTTAGTTGTAATTGACACATTAATATTATGAAATATTTCAATAAAACATAAAATCCTGTGCCCGGATCCTTTCGGGAAGTCCGCACTACAGGGACTAGAAATCTTCATAACGAGGCCTGTGATCGGATACGACAAAGGTTGGTGAAAAGATTTAATGCCCTGTTACAATATTAGTAATTAAATTACTAGAGTATTTCTTTGTCCTATGAGTCAGAGAGAAGTTTTCGCGCTTTACACTGATTTAGAACTTACTTAAGAAGCACAATTTTATAAGAATACTTATATAGTTTAAGAGTATTACATGTGCATACAGATATTTTAGATAAAGTTAACTCAAATAAATTAATACAGAAATTCTTTTGTAAAAATGTATATAGTAACGCTACATTCAAGGAAATTAAAAATGTCAATTTTTAATAATTGAACTAACATTTTTCTCCTTTTATAGAGGCATTTAGGTTTAGATAGATTGCATTTAGATAGGCAGTCCTAGTTAAAATGAGTGATCGCATCACTGGCCATTCCTCATAAAAGTTTTTGTAGAATTTATAATTAACATTTCAAAATCGCACACTATGTAGTCAAAGATTAAGGTCAATCTATGTTTGCATTACATTAACGATCTTGGTATAAGTAATCTACCGTTTATTTCCTAAACTGTATTGACAAAGGGTGATTCGAAGGTTTGAAGGTTTGATGTTTTCTATTATTGCCAACTTGAAATATTGTCATAAGTATTAAAAAGAGTTTATAAACATTAATTTGAATATATCAAACAATGTTGGGTTGAAAAAGATTGGGAAGGTTTTCTGCTGTCGCAAAAATAAGAATTTTGACAATACCCTCGTTATCCCCATCATCATTAAATTATCTTTGAATTATCACACTCAGCAACAAAAACATCAAAAAGCAAAAAATTTTCAGCTGCTAAACGTTACTACGGTATCTCTTGGACATACGAAATCTCAGTCGAAATAGATGGGATATCTTGTAAAATTGTTCTGATATTTCTAAAATAAGAAATCAGACAATCAACTTATACTATCTATTATTTGTGTAATCTATAAAAATTAAATTTTTTAAAATTAAATTCTTTATCGATTTAATATATGATGAAAAATGATTAAAACGTTAACACGAAATTTTTTTTCTTTATTAGCACGTTAAAAATTGAAATAGAAAATTACACTATATCATGGTAGTTAGATAGTGTTGAAATAAATTTATATTTCAATGTTATTTAATTAACCATTAAAATTCCTCGGAATCTATTTCTGTAAAAACGTCATAGCTAGAAGCAGACGATTGCAGATTATTGTAAATAATTAAATTATCGAACCAAATATCTTTATGCGCAAACTGGATTCAGGCGATGTCGTTCTTTGTTTATAGTAATATAGATAAATCAATAGTATATGGAATAATAGGGATAGAATAATTATTCATAATATATATTATTACATTATCAAGAAATTACGATCTAAAATACATATTAGGTTGTCACCATAATAGAATGACAATATTACAAATATAATTTATTTAAACATTGATCAATTGATGAATTTATTATATATGGTTGAAGCTAATTTTGTAAATATACGTTAGAATCAATATTTCTATAATTTGTATTAGAATAATTATGAGTATATACACATTTAATAAATTACATTTTGTATATTACTAGTAAAATCCAGCAGTTGAGAAGATATCTATATTTGGAAAAAAATGTTAATTGTAAAAAATATCCATGGGAAAAAAGGTATTTGTTAAAAATATCTTTACCTGAACTTTTGTAAGTTAAATATACGTAAGTAAAGACAAATTGAAATATGCTATAGCGGCAAAAATTTTGAAAATAATTAGTTGTGCCTTCTTTATGGGATATATTTATTAGAGAAGGATTAAATCGAATTAGAATGGAGATTTTATAAGAAGAATTAATCTTTTTTTGTTTTTTTTTTATAATTTCACAGCCATAGTCTACTAATATTAAAGTCTTTAAAGTTAAACATATTTTCTTCACATCGTGATTGCGGAACATTGTTATTTTAATATTATTATATAAAAGATATTTAAATAATAAAAATACCTCGTGTAACTATATAAATTTAATTAATTTACGTAGATGTCGTCTGAATACGATTTTATTATTGGGTATGCAATTATTACTAGAAATTAATTTATAGAAACATACACCTTGTTACATACAAGTTGGAACGATTGTATTGTGACTTTGTTATTTATGCTATTCTCATAACTTAAATTTGATTACTTAACAGTTGTCGATGATTAGACGATTCAAAATATGACTTTCAGGTATTGTATGGCCTTATTCTTTTACTGTCGAATGAAGTCATATAAAGAGGATAATGGCTAGGCGGAGCATGCACTGCGATAGTCAGAGGAAAATCAAAAGCCTCCAATCTTAAATTAGCTTTGGGTTCGTGTTTCAGTTTTGAACATTTCTACCAATCTCGAATTTTTTTATATATTTTTCTATAAAACCCCTCTTGATAAATAAGATATTAAATGGAAATATAATCCTGCCCTTATACATTATATAATTTCGACACGATTTCTAATCACTGACATTTGCAAAATACCGGATTTAAAAATAAGGATACGGTTTGACTGTAAAACATTTCCATTTTGGCAGCGTTTATCGTGAAATTTCTCATCAAATGTTTATTAAATAGTGTTTTTTTTAAATATACCTTCTTTGATGGACATTGATTTTGAAGTTACCATAATCTCATTTAAACGAGGCTCCACACTTGTTGTTATCCGTTGTCTAAGTTTTTGTCTCTTTTCAGCTGTAAATTCATACAAGTGATAACTTATTTTTAGTTATTGTAATATAATATACTTTGTTACCCGTATTATGTTTTGGAAAGTAAATATGCATAAAAGTTGTACAACAGTTTTCATTAAAATTTACATAGAATCGTGAATTAGTCTTGTTCATTATCTTTAATAACGAAGTAGCTGAAGTGCCCTTTGGATTTTATCAATAAAAAAATATAGTAAAACAAATTTAATATTTTGAAGATATAAAATATTTATTATTAAGAGACCTTAACGAATCATTCAGAATATGCGCGCTACCTTACCTCTAGTAAAGGTGGGAATTGGTGTGGTCGTAGAAGTCGTTGTCGTTGATTGGGTTGTTGGTATAGGAATACCTGAAGGAATAGTACATACTATCAGCAAACTTATATAGGAAATATTACCGTTAATTTATTTATTTTTTCACATATTCGAAAAAAAGATTTTCTAGTGACATAGTTTTTCTTTCACATTATATTGAATATAAAACTTCTTTCAGAATTCAAAATTGAAAAAACTTTAGACATACTTATTACGGCAACAAATAGTAGCAGTTCAAGATTAGAAATTCCATAATAATTAGTGCGATATTTTTTTACTTTATTTCTATTCTATATATCAGAATATCTTTAGAATAATTTTAAATAATTAAATTTTATCAAATTTTTGCAATAATTAATGTATTTATTAATAACATTGTTACTTAACAAACAGAATTAATTATTTACTAGGGATAATAAAATTCTTTAAAAATTTAATAAAAATTAGTGTAGAATATAAATATAATATATTAAGGAAGACGATCGATTTGAATGAAAAGAATACTACATTCATCTTTTTTTTATTAAATATTCCAGGAAGGAGTGATGATTGGACCGGTTACTATAGACTCCCCTTCAGAATTATATTCTGACTACAAAATTTTTTTGCCCGTTGGCTTCGGAAAAGCATTTACACCCTATTGTATAACAAATTTATATACTTATGTTTCTGGGATTGCTAATTCTAATATAGTCATGACTTTTGTCAGAAAGCCTCGTCAGAACATTCATAAAAACCTCATAACAATATGATTTTATGATCTCGATTCATTAACTCTACTTCGATAAAATTTGAACAAAAAAAATTGGGGGAAAAAGCCAATAATTCTGTCTCGGCTTTTCTGATGCATTCATTTTCGGTGTCTTATGATTGTGTTTCCGAAATATACCAACACCCGATTTTGAGGAAAAATTTTATACTTATATCGTTTCGGATAGAATCTGAAGGATATTATTTTAAGATGGCTCCATCGGCGTTTAAATAATTTTATCATCGAAAAAAAATCTGGATATTTTATATAAAATATTCAGATTTCGAATTCCGTCAAGAAATTAAGATTTAGTAGGGTAAGCATGAAAAAAACGAAGAAAAATAATAATGTCCAAATTGTAATTTGTCAATGTACCTTATGGAGTGTGCGTCATACAGTGTTTATAAAAACAACTGGAAATTGAAGATTATTTATCAATAATTATTTTATAAGATTCCAGAAAGAGTTCCTTAATATATAAACAACAGAAAATAATGTTAATGGCTATTAGGGTTAGGATTTGACAGTTAAAAGTAGTTTGTAATTCTGTAATAGGTAGATAATACATGAATCAATATTAATACAGACTGCATGAAGTCCCTTTGAAATTTAGTCAATAAATTGTTAAAAAATAATAATTGCTTTTGATTTTATTTGAATTATCCTGGAATATTTAAATTGTACTTTGTAGTAATAATACCTGTTCATTTTTAAATATATTTAAGTTTATAGATTAATTCCTCCATTAATTATTTTTTCTTCTATTAATAATATTAAAAAATCTTAAAGTGTATCCAATAAATGTAACTTATTAAAGTTAATAATCTTATATTATTCCTTATCTCTGATATAATTCATCTCAAACAGCCACGTACAGAATATTTATTTTTAAATTTATTTATAAATAATGAATAGTTATTTTAAAATATATTGGTCTAATATAAATGCTTGTTTAAATATTTTAATTCCTTTATAATAAATTTACAGGATCTGTTTAACATGAAATATTTTACTAATTAGTAAATGTTACATTATCGATTTCATATTTAAATTTATTGTTGATATTTTTTTATTTATGCAGGAGCCAATTGAAGACTCCATATAAATATTTACTTAACACAGTCAATAGAATATCTAAATAAAGTATAAATTTTATACTAATAATAGTAATAAAACGATTTTATATGTTTTAGTTCTGCGATTGGAGTAAGATATCGCTGAATTAATAATTATACTACGTAAATGCAATGGGCAACAGTTTCAATTCTGACACTGTTTCTGACCAGACAAGAAAAATATATTTTTTTATTGAAAACATATTTATTTCTATATTATTAGCTAATGTAAAATAAAGTTGAAAAAAGCATCTACAAATTCGAAAAATACTTCGTGTATTTTCATTTAACAGTTACTGCAAATTTAATAGAAAGAAATTAAAATATTCATATAATATAAATAAATATTATAAATACAAAAGTTTCTAGTGTTTGCGTGTATTAACATAAATATATGGTTTACACAATATATTCTAAAATGAAATGTAACATTAAATAAATAATAAATCGTATCAGAAGCTTAACTATCACTATTCTATGAAAAAGTATCGGAAACTTTGTCATTTGTAAGAAATTATATATTCATCATGTTCAAGACAACTATATATTTGATAACTGGTATAGCAAGCGAAGAGATTAAACGAACTTTATCCAATGGAGTATCCGATAAAAAATTAAGGGAAATAAGATTCAGTTAAATGGGTTTTTTAGTTGGTTAAGCCATTACTTGAAACTCCTGAAATTAGTCAAACGAATTTTAGCATGAAAAATATGAAGTATTTAACTTACGGTAAAGTTTAATGCTACCATCAGTGTTGCCAAGAGAATTCTTTGAAATACATTTGTATGTTCCGAAATCGTCTTCTCCTACATAGCGGATAGTCAATTTCATGTGTACTTTGTAAGCATTATCTAGCAGCGCAGGCTCATATTTATCACCTGAAAATTAATATTTGTATAAAGACAACCATGTATTTTCTTAAATAAATCAATCCTCTAATAAATATTATAATTCTTATAATTCGTTTTAACAAATATTTTTTAATAAGTTGCTTTCAATAATCGCATGATAGACAGAGTATTTAGTCCATATTGTAACATATAACCTTATAATTTATTTCCTAGCAATTACAAATTTGCAAATGAACGTCTGTATTATTTGTATTCATTAATACCAGATAAATATTTAAAACTATGCCATCGTGCAGGCACATAACTTGCATGTCCTCTCAATTATTATTTTGAGCATTATAGTTTCAAAACAGAGATTTTTACCTTTGATTTTAATTTTTATGATCAATAATGAAATCGTATATAAATTTTATAAAATGCTAGTTTCGTTTCCAGATTGTATTTAAAATAATCTATATAAAGCTGAGTAATTTTGGATATATGTTCGCTCAATTTTTGAAAAATTCAAGTAGGAAATTTTCTTAAAATGAGAAAATCTTAATGTTCCTTTTTATATGTAGAAATCTTTTGTATCAAACATGTCACCAACTTATTAATTTTAGATAATTACTGTTCAATTCAGAATTTTTCGGAAGTAGTTAACAATAAGCAAAAAATTTTTTACAAATATTATATATAAACTGAACAAATATACAATTTAATCCATAAATTCTAAGCACAATCGAATAAATTATGGCATCTCAATGTTCTTGCTCCTTGCTTTAATAAAGCTTGAAAAAAAGGCGTTTTAAATCAATGAAAAGAGTGAAATGCGACTTTAATAATTTAAAGCGATTCGCTTATACAATTGCTTATACAACATATTTTTCTGAATTGCTCCCCTTCCCTTTATTCCTCTAAATGTCCATTTTGCTTTATCGAAGACATATCGACGACGATCTCGACGACGATCTCAACGACGATACTATATTTGCGAGCACTTTATATTTCCAAAGCACTCACTGAAACAATCATTAGGAGAAATAAAGTAGCTTATGTTCGGAGAAAGAGGAGAATAAATACTTCATGTTGCCGGGCGAACGATTGGCGATGGCAGAACAAAAGAGCGACATGGCTCTAGTGTTCGGTGGAATATAAGAACCAATGCTGAAAAAGCCCTTCTACGCCAGCTAGTATGGGTTTTAAACATCGTCTTTTGATTCGTTTGCGAAACGAGCGCCAGGCTTCATTCCTGCTTTTACAACGTGAAAAGCTCGAAAGTACAATGAAAGAATGAAAATTCAGTAAATAACATATAAAAATATGATTTGTTTCTTACGACTTCATTGAAAACTGTCCATTGCAGTACTTTTACATCAAATATATATAAAAAAATAAATTTATTTGTGTTCAATACTGAAATCAATTTGTAATACAACGATTTAAACGGATTATCATTAGTAGTATAGATATTCTGACAAAATTTACCACATCCTATACTCCATTTGATTTTTCATTATTTTCTCAGGTAAAACAAAAGCGGAAATCAAAATGCAACAAATCTGACGTGCATTGTACTTCACATAATTACAATGTATAAATTAAAAAACAAATGCACTATTACTGAAAAATCTGTTCCGAAATTATGTTCTTTATTATAAAAATAGTTTATATTACATGTCATAAAATAAATTATTGTACTATCTCTCTAAGTTTGGATGAAGCATATAATTTCAAACAAAAAGTTTGAACAAGCTAAAATATGATAATATATAATTCTCAAATTATTAATAATGTAATATATAATAAGTTCGTATAAATTGGAATACTCCACAAATAATAATAAAGATTATTTACTTTCAAATACTTTTTATTATAATCGAACAGTTAATTGATTTCTTTTGTAATAAAGTTTTTATATAAACCGATATTGTGAGTTCATAATTAATATTTTTTAAATTCTCATCAACGCTTACTAAAAAAAAAGGAAGCTTAATTTAATAGCATTCAGGATTTTACGATGAAAAGTTCAAGCGATGCATTTATGCGAGGCGAATGCGCAGAGCGCGTTCGTACACCACGCCTTCTTTCGCTGATGTTGGATACGAAACTTTCGCTGGTACTGCACGATAGAAATAAAGAGATGGAAAGAGTGTATAAACAGAAGATGAAAGTTTAACGACGCTGAATCGCACGCCCCTCTACTACCGCACAGGACAATAAGTCTTTTGGATTTCAGCGAGATAAAGCGACTGAAGTAGTCGGGAGGATGGTCGCGTCGCATCGCCATTCACTCTTAAGTATTATACGGAATCCGCGTTGACGCGTGTTTGACATCTAAACTTTCAAGATGCTAAGGACGACAAGACCATTTATAACTTTTCTCCGGCATAAAAAAGTTTTTTCGACACTTTTACTTCTTTATTCTTTGTTCAGTATTTTTGTTCTCTCTTTATTTCTTTTTTACCATAGCCACTCACCCTTCACTATTTTTAAATCGATTAATCAATAATAAAATGAAACTTACGTAGACACATTATTTGAAATTTAGATCATTTCTAAGCTTTTTCGCTGCTGCAGGCGGACAAAAATTAAACAAAGCACATATAACATCCTTTTCATTAAAACGTTTATTGAATGTTATTTTTGAAAAGTCTTAAAACTCTCGTAGTTCATTTCTTCTTATTAGCATATACTACAGTACAATTCAATTGTTTTAATATACTACAGTATATATTGTCTCCGATACTTTAGTATTTTTCTTTTAGTAGATCTAGAAAGTCGCAAATTATTCATAAAAATCATAGAACTATTTATGTTAATGCCATAAAATTATAAAAATTAGTCTAAAAATCTGTACTCTAATTAATACAATATTTGTAGACTTATGTTTTAACGATACTTTTCCAAGTATTTTACTTTAAAGCTCTTTACATCAATGATACATATAATCCCTGCAATAATAGATAGTTATTTAAAAGATATTTAACCGATCGATCCCAAATATTAGTCACATCCGTTCTTATGACATTCTCATTATAAGAGATAGGAATAATCCATGTATTCTAATCCCCTGGCGAGGGGTATATTTGACAGAACGAACGTGCAACTGAACCATCTGTCGATCCGGGCTATCTCTCGTTTGATTTCACAATCATTTACTGTTCAATATCAAGGAATTTTGACAGCTGATCATTACTCTACTACCGCAAAATTTTCGATACGATCAAACTGATGTGCAATTTAATTGCTCGAATTGGATGGGTGCCACGATGTTTCTTAATTGATTTAAAAAAAGGAGAAAATAATCGCGTAAATTCTTTGAGAATAATAATTTTTCTTCCTTATAAATGAAGATTTTGCAGTAATCTTATTTTTCTATAAAAAATATTAGCTAGAATTAACCAGTACTAGCGATTGATCGACAACGAGTGAGAATAGATTAATAATTTATAAGTTTAAATTATTATAAGAACGACTAGAGTTTTATAAGAGAATCTTTTCCATTATTATCCATTTTTATTTTCCATTGTCTTCTTTACTTCAATTATACATACTTGGATCAAATTTGCTTTGCTCATAAGAAAAATTTTATTGCAATGAGAATTCTTGCCGTTCTCAAATATATTACTCTGTTTAAAGTTTGCCTCAATTCTAAAAGAGTTAGATAAATTCATTAAATATGAAAAACAACATATCATATAAAAATATTTATATTTAGAACTAAATTATTATTTTCTTAGAATAACTTTGTGATTATCATCTTATAAAAGTCGGCTCTATTATTTTTATCCATTATGTAATAAATTGTCGGAGTGGATAAAATAATACTGAATACTTTTTAATAAATTTAAGAATTTTTCTCTTTTAACTGAAATAATTTCATACAATGCTTTAGAGAAATTAAAATTCAAAAACTAACCAATTATAATAAGTAATTAAAAAATTATTACTTTTATGTTACTGAGGGCTGTGTAAAAAATCATATGCTGAAACAAAGAAGCCAGACTCTTATTGAGAAGATTGATTTAAAATCTATAAACTAAATCACTTAATTCTTGCTATCACATATTCTCTAAACTATGTAATACTCCATAATATTTCAGATGCTTTTATTGTTCAATGACGTGTCAGATCCGCCGCACTTAATTTCTTAATTGGCAATTAGTCCGCGATTTATAATCGGCGGTAGCACGCCATCAATCACACTCGGGGAAGATCCTACGCGATCTTTTTGTCCTTCTCTTTCTTTGATTAGATCCTGCCCCTCGACAGCACAGCTGAGAGATAAGACATTAACCTAATTAACCGAGTGATTAGCAAGCCCGCGTTCTCTTTTCGGATGCCCGGGACCACGCGAGAGCAAATTAAGAGAACCATTTGCCTTTACGGATCATTACCTATATATGTTTGGATACCTTTGAAAAGAGCCAGAAGAATTGCTGCGCTTCGGTGACTTTTTCAAGTACGACAAAATCGTATGAGAATGGGATCTAAAATTAAATAATTAGCTGTGTTTTTGATATACAGAAAAATATGAAAGTTAGAAAAGCAAGGATTACAGTCTCTCGAATGATAGAAAGTTTAATAGGAATAACAGGTTAATCAAAGAGAAAATATTCGAAAGCATGTAATTTTTATACTTTTTACACTTGTTCTTATGAAATTTTTTTGACACTGATGCTCAAATGCCTTCTATGCTATCACAATGTATCATATCCAGAAAAATCGAAGAATAAAAGTTTAATGTGTTTACAGACTCTCTTAAAAATATGAAATATAGCAGTCACCAGACAGCCAAGAATAAAATTGAAACTTAAGGAGAATGAATCTTATTTTCTATATAAATAAGAAAAGATCACTAATGATTTAAAAATTTTCATAATATTAGTAAATTAAATAAACTAAAGAATTTCAATCTGATTTGTTTAGATATTTAAATAAAAATTAATAATCCTACAACAAAACCGTTCATTGATAGAGGTCTTCGTGCCGAAACTACAATTTAGTATATAATAAATATAGTTTCAAATAACCATTATCTCAAACAAATATATAAAATACTTAATTCTATAAAATACGATAAACTTTATATGGATATATTCAGAGACACTCAAAGCTTATTTTATTTTAAAGTAGAATACTTTTCGAATAATAATATAAAAATATAGTATAATATTACATAAAAACAGCTTTTTTCACTTACTATTTGCTATAATTTCCTCGTTATCCCTAGTCCAATAATTGATGGACTTAGGAAAGGCTTCGGAATTACACTCCAAGGTCATCTCTTGTCCTTCTTGAGCACCCACAAGCTGATTTTGAATCCATATCATTGGAGGAACTATTATAAATCATTAATAGAGCTATTGTTAGATATCATTTAATAATATAGTATTCTAAAATTACTTTTTCATTTGTAAAAATTGTATAATATAATTTATATTTACGTAGATACAGAAGTTTTAAGATATTATTCTTTATCTACTTAATTTTATTGTAGAAATTTCATTCAATTTACTAAATATTTTCGATCATCCCAACTAGTAATGTCTAAATGTAAATGTTAAGAAAAAAACACCAAGATGCATCGGTAGTAATAATAGGAATGAACTTACAGTGTACTATTAACATTATTCTTTTGCTGACCGTTGGCGGAACACCGTTGGATGCTATGCATAGGTAAGCTCCCATGTGAAGACGATTCACTTTTGTTATATTCAGCAGCGCGCCTTCTACATTGGTAACTGTATTCGATAAATTTTGAGACTTTTTAATAATTAATTCAAACGGAAGATTTGTGGGATTTATTATGTGAACAGTCAATTAGGCAATTTCGCAAAAATATATTTATATAAGCTGCTTCTACATTAAATATACTTATATTTATATGCAAAACTTTTTTTATATTGCGATTAACAAAACGAATTTTTTTCAGTTCTCTACATGACAATATATTAGTATATTTTCTTTTTCTGGCAGTCAAGATAGTGGATCGAATCTGAAAACTATGACAGCTGCAACACCATCCTTCCTCCTCGCATGGTCATACTATTCTTTAATCTACTCTAATGATACATATTTTGAAAAGTTTCGAAAAATTAAATTTTAATGTTTATGGGAGACCAAATAAGCAGAAGGTCAGTATAGAGAAACTATTGGAAAAAATTAAATGTATCTTAAAAAAGAAAAAAGATATGCTAATAAGCCACTATTGTTTCAAAATGCTTACCATATTGCTTTTGTATATACATTTGAATGAATGAATGAATCAATTCATAAAGGTATATATAAACAAGGTTATACATGTATATATAATATATATATATATATATATATATATATATATATATATATATATATAACCTTGATAAACGACGAATTCATAAATGTATATAGAAAAGTAAGGTGGTAAGCATCTTGAAATAATAGTGGCTTCTTAGCATATCTTTTTTCTTCTTTAATATACATGTAATATTTTCCAATAGTTTCTATATACTGACTTTGTAATCATTAAAAATTAATGCTTTGAACTTTCTAAAACCATGCAGAATTTAGCGTAGATGAAATAGAAGTATGATCATGCATCTGTAAATTTTTTATTTTATTCTTTTTGAACTGTCACTGAATATTTGGTTATAACATTATTGCAAAGTCAGATAAGAAAACTTGTCTTATTCATGCCTTGAGAGTCAGGTGAAAAATGAATATTTTTATGTATGTTGACAAATATTTGAAACTTATACAAAATGCAAGGGTAAAGAAAATTATGATAACTGAAATGTACTATTTCTGGTAAACTAATTCTTTAGTTCCTCACATTTAAGTCTTTAAACTATAATTCTGTATTATACTTATTATTGTTATACTGTATTAAAGTATATGAAATTTTCATTTGATAAAGAATACTCTGGCAAAGTTTATATGGAATTTTTGAATCCTATAATACCGAATGTTTTGAAGTTTCTTATAAAGCTATTTGAAAAGAATTCATTTCGTGATACTTTAAACTATGAAAAAAGTATTACAGTTAAGAAAATATCAAAAACACAAAATATTTATATTGTTGGAAAAGAAATCTATGTTACTCTAGATTTTATCTACATTAAATTTTTTAATAAAATAATTGCAACAATAATAAAGACAAAATTTGCTTTTGCTACTGCGATGATACTTTTCATAGTTGTCACATATAATGCAAAAGCTTTAAAAATTTTAATATTAAAAAAGTAATAAGCTGATTAATATTTTACATTATTATAATATGAAAGGAGAGCCATGAATTGTAGGCTTGAATGAATATAATAATTAATTGTACTTGTGTCAAAATAAAATTATTTTTACTCTTGTACTAATCAAATCACGCACAAACTAACAGCAGAATTAGAAAATTTCTTTGTGCCAGTTTTAAAATATAATTCACTGTATAGTTAGTCAGGGATAATAGCAACCACAATATAGATTTTGTACTCTATTTCTATATCTGTAAATTTTTAATGATGTGCAAAATACCAATGGATGACATTATCATATTCTAAGTATAGTACAGAATAATAACCAATGCCAACAATCCAGTTTCTAAGTTGAAAGATCCATCTCGAAATTCCAAACAAGCGTCTCAGATCATGAGGTATCCGAATAAAAAGAAAATAGTATTTTAAATTAAAATTTAGGTACTTGGCTTATCTGTTCATTACGCTAATTTCATCTTCAGAACTTTAATGTTTAGCTTTTGTTAATAAATAATGGGCCAAAGCGAGTAACACGAGTAATTTGAAGTTCTTGCGTTTGACTCGGAAATTTCAGAACACAGTGCGCAGTCGATAGCGAACCGAGCCCCAGGCCGGTAAATCGCGAGGTCGCTGTGTTATTTATCCGCCCGGCATTCGACGGGCGGCTTTCTTGCCCTGGTAACGTTTTGCCGAGGAGAGAAGTGTTATTAACGACCGAGGCACAGATTATATCGGCTCGGGGGTTAGATAGAATTATGGTCAACTTGGGGGTTTTTATTAGAGCGTCAAACATGGTTTTCTTGGCGAAAATTTGGGCAAAATATAGATCATTTCTTAAATTAAAATGTATTATTGTAGTGTTTTTTTAATGAAATTTAATAACAGAAAACTAAGTTTATATTTAGAATAATTAAAAGTGCTTAAATGAATAAATATTTTCGAATAATATCGATAATGAATTACCAGATAATAATAGTAAAAATTAAGACTGAACAGACTTGAACAAAATTCTTTAAAAAATTACAATTGACAATTAAAAACACAAAAAGAATTATTTTTTTAAATATTCAATTAAATCAATTATTGTCCGTTACAAAAACCCTTTAATTTAATATTCTTATAATGCTTATTTACACTAATGAAAAGTTTATAAGAAAATACGTAATTCTTTTATCATTTATCATTTAATATTTCTTAAACTATAAAAATATGCAATCCCAAATAAATAAACGCATTTCTCCTATACTTAGTTGAATGCAGAGGAATTAAATTGAAGTATGCGGTGAAATAAATTCGAGATCAATAAGTTCTATACCGTACCGTACCAAAGCGCTGTTTAGTTATTGTCTTCTGGTTATATGAATTACGAGAGCTATATCTTATAGCGATCGAATACGTCTGAGTATATATTAATTCTATAAAAGGCGAATCTATTTTAGATAAATAAAATTAAAATACAAAATATTCAAATAAATAATATTGTGCATTAAATGAAGTATTTAAGAATAAATTATTAAGCTATTATAATAAAACATTAAGTATTATTTTTGAATATTTATAATATTTGACACCCTTTTATATGTTTTATACACGAATAATTTAAAGATGATTTTAATTAGAAAATGAATAAACTAGAAAGTATAATTATTATTATTAAAATCTTCTACCAATAGTGCTTTAATAGAAAATGAACTAGATACTAATAAAAAATTAGTACTTAATTTATTTATGTAAAAGCGTGTACCATATACAACTAATAATTAATACGTAATTACTAAATTCAATATTTATTTTATGTTTATTACCTGCAGGATTAAACAGGATAGTTTTTAAATGGAAAGTAAGGAAATGAATAAGGAACTGCATACATGTACTATACAATAAGTTTTAGAAACAGTTAACTTACCCTCTTCATTATTGCCGACCGATATTAATTCGCCGCCTTCGCGACGCCACGTAATGTTCGGCGTTGGCGAACCCTTCGCCGCGCATTTTAATGTAACGTTGCTACCTTCCCGCACAACCATGTCCGTGCTCGTCGAATAATCCAAAATATCCGGAGGTACTGAATACAATAAATATAAATGTTAGTGCAGTCGAAAAAGTAATTGTTATGAAGATTGAACATATAAGACGATTATTAAGATACATTATTATTTCCTAAATCGTAATACTTTAAACAAATCTTTTGCGACACATGTTGTATAAAAGTTTGTTTTTATGGTACTTTGCCTTTATTAATTGTTTTTTTGCCGTTTTCTGGCTTAAAAAGACAGTCGGCGTGATAGAACCCATATATAATAGATTTTATAACAAAAGAACTTCTAAACGTATTTTTCTCAAAATAACTTTTTCGAACATGAAAGATAAATTCCGTATGCATAACCGATGTGAAAGATTGTCACTAGCTTTACTCGTATTTTATTTATAGAAGTAACTAATCGATTTTTGATCGATTTTAAGCTTTTTCTGGAAACAATTAACTTATTTTTATGGGAAACTTTAGTTCGTTTTGACCAAAATGTGCTGTTTCTACAATAATTAAATTTAAAAAAAATAACGTAGAATAATGTATTGTAAAAAATTAGTTTTATCCTCATCATTTTGAAAAAATGTGTTTACAAAGAAACATTTTTTCCCATACATTATTATATATATAATTTATTCTTTAAAAGAAAATTTAATCTCTTTTTTTATTCTCGCGTACACTTAAAAAATTTAGGCTACATTCGATGATACAAATAATGCTTTTAAAAGGTAATTTAAAAAGCTTGCCGGTAAATTATTATAAAAACCAATATCTGCAAATTATCGCTGCAGTAGCTATTTCTATACACAACAATTAAAAACTGTCGTACAGTCTTTATAATATAATATATTAACTAAAATAATCACAGTCAAACTGTCCTGGTTTTTTTTTTTATGTTATTTAACGTCGCTTTATTTATGCTTCCAATTATCGGTGCTAATCAGCGACGGAGGTCTACGATGTGTTTGTAAACAAAGCACATGTAAATAATTACAGCGGTGCCTGTATCAATCGGCCGAGACCGGGATTTGAACTCGGATCACCGAGTTACTAGTCCTTCGCTCAAGCGATCGAGCCATCGTAGGCCTCACTGTCCTTGTTTATGATCACCCCCGAAGAATTCGAAATAGAAATTACTACTAAAAATAAAATAAAATTAGGTTAAAAATTATAAATAATAAACATAATAAAAATAAGCTAATTTGTATGTTAGCAAAGGACAATTTGCTACCTCACCACTATAAATTTAAATTTTTCTTTGATGCCGGACATTTCGATCGGTTACAGTTCATCTTCCAGGACTCAGCTAAAATTATTATTATATATTCTTTACTTAAATGCGAAATACAAATTTTATATTAATAAGAAATGATAAGTATTGTCCAATTTACTAGACACTAACATTAAATTTACATTATTTCGATTTTTGGAAATATGAATATTTTCAAGAGTTTCTCCTTTATATTTATTTTTCATACCTTGTTCCAAAATATATACATTGTCAAAATCGAAAGAATGTAACAAGCCTAAACCATGTTCCTTTAGCCGAGGTGTACCATTCGTGCTTCGTAAACTATACTGATGCTCATACATTCATTGTTTTAGGTATCTACCCAATTGTCCAATGTAATATTTCTCACTAACTTTACAATTTATTTTGTATGCTACTCCTGCTTTTAAACATTTATCATCCTTATCTTTACAATTATTAAATAGGCTAATTATATTATTATTATTTATAAAGTAAACTTGAATATTATGTTTTTTAAAAGTACTTTTAATTTTTTCTGATAAACCTTGTAAATATGATAATACTACGATTTTATTATTATTATGTTTGTCTTTTATAGTATATTGACTACAGTTATTCTAAATCTGGTCCCCTCTCTCCGCAATCATTTTATCTGTAGATAATCATTATTAATATATATCTCTTTAACTAATTTTAAGTTATTTTTTCTAAAATCTTTGTCTGATAATTTGATTGCTCTGTCGATGACTTTCTTTATAATACCTATCTTATTTCCGTATTTATGGTGTAAGTTAAAATTTAACAACCTAACTTACCATATAGGTTTTCTATACCAATTTAATTTTACTCTGTTATTACTAACTCTAATAACATTAGCATACAAAAAACTTAATTTCTTATTTAATTCTATTTCATTATTTATTTTTATTATTTTTAATATTTAATCTAATTTTATTTTATTTTTAGTAGTAATTTCTTTTTCCGATTCTTCGGGGGTGATTATAAACAAGAACAGTCCGACTATCATTATTTTAGTATAATATATTATAGTATAAAGACTGTAGGACTGAGAAACTTATTAATACTTATTATACAATACTTACCAACTACTTCTAAGTAACCAATCTGGCTTTTCATGGGATCCGTATTGATTTGGCACATGTAATCGCCCGCGTCGGATTCCTGCACTTCCCTTATGTGCAGGTACCACGTACGATGGTCGCTGTGCGTGACGGAAATCCTGTGGTTCTTTGTAATTACGTGATTAGCTATCGTTAGGATAGTTTGTGTATTTACTCGTAGCCATGCCACCTGAAAAGCACAACACTTTACTATATGTATATGAAAGGAGGATCTGTGATTTAATTTTAAACATTAGTTTGTAATGAGTTTTATTGTGCATAAAGCTCAACAGTCCTCGTTGAATATCTGATTTATTATTATTTAATTTATTTAACACTTAATTTATTTAACTAGAAAATCTCTTATTATGATCTTAACAAAAATAGTAATATAAGAGCTATTAGAAATTATATGATTTTTATTACAGAAGCTTTTAAAATGGGAAATAAAAAAGCTAAATTTTATTTATCGTCGTAAAATAATATAAAAGAATGAAGATAAGTAAAGATAAGTAAATTTTAATAGCCTACTATTTCTGTATATTTCTATTTTCAAAATTAATATATTTAATCTAACAATGGGTAAAAAAAAATTATTCTATTTATAAACGTAGTGATAATGATTTCAGACATTCTTTTGAATTTCAATTTAGTACTTTTGATTTCTATCTGGCGAATACTACTGCTCTTTGATTCTTGGGAATTCTCATGGGAAATTACCGTCTCTAGTAACTTTAAGAAACTTAGTAAATGGGGAAGTAAACCTAATACTCGCAGACAAGCGAAATAAAGAATAATTGCAATTTTTATTCCGTTTAAATGTAATTGTATACCACATTATACATTTTATATTATTAATGTCTATCATGAATTTGATTTATTTTTTAAATTGAATGATAATATAATCTAATAGTAAAATACAACATTTATTGTAAATTAATGAACAAACAAATAGCTGAAATCGTTTCTGTTATATATTTTTTAATAATCACATTAAATTTTTTTTATGAAATAGTAATTTATATTTTATTTTTAAATCTTCTGAAATCATTATGAAAATATAAAAGTCATATTAATAACTTGGAAAGGTTTATTCTTTTTAGTCGGATTAAATGAAACTTAAAAGGTTGTAAAGCCATGGGATTATCTTTGTGGTTTTTTGTGGTTTTGGTAAAGCATATACTCTAGATACGCTGTACAAAATGAATATTGTATTCTTTCCTCAGTTCTTGTAGCTGAAAAAGTTCACTATTCCTTCAAATTTTTTATCGTAGAAATGTCATTTTCAATGGGCGGCAAAGTATTTCGTGCGAATGGTGTATTACATTTAAAAAAGCATAAAAGTATAAAAATTTACATATTATATTATATTTTAACATTTGTATATTATATTTTATCGCTTTTTACATTATTTGACAAAAATATAATAATTTATCGAGAATGAAAGATATTAAATTGTATTTTGTTGTTTTTCTTACTGACTTTGTCATTTAACTTCCCAAATTTTATTTCTATTTTTATTTATATGTCACATATTAGAATCTCCATTAATTTTGATTAACAACACATAGTACGGTAGGAATTAATATTTAACCGTGCTCTAGTTAAAATACCATAAACTCTAAGCTTCAGGACTTTTGTGTACTAGATCGAGTTTGAATCCAACTGTTTCATATCAATCAACTCGATTTTTTTTACAAATTGTTTATAATATACAGAACTGGAATATAATAGTGTGAGAAATAAATAGCAACAGAACTATGACTTTTTCAATTAAATTGCCTAGACACACTTCATATTTATATACAAGATATTTTGCTTGTAAATTATTTCAACGCATTTATTTGTCTAACCAATCTTTTATACATCACCATCCTAATAGAAAAATTCCAACGTTGAAACATAACCTTATTCTCATTTTGTACAAGCTAAAAACCAACTGTTATATATATAGAGTTTTACTTTAACGAGAATTCTTTTTCAATTCTTTGCGTTTTGCACCAACATTATACTTGATATACATGGAGCGAAATAATGAGACCTATATAGCACATTTATCAGCTAGGTCGATATAAATGGATCTCATGAACATGCATTGTTTTCTATTTTCGATTTTATAATGATTTTTTTCTTTGTATTAATGCAATCCTCCTATAATGTTTTTATTAGTTAATTCCCAAATTTCCAGAGTTCACTATGAAGAGACCAATACATTTAAAAAATTAATAATTAGATATAGCTTTCCAATACTCGAAAACCTGCATTTTTCTAATTTTTCTATATTTTGGTATTTTGTAGTACGTAAACTCTATACTTAAAATGGTTAATACATTTTTCCTCTGGGAGAGAGTTGCGACCGCGAACGTTCAGCAATTCCTCCTCCCCTAAAGAAACTCCCTGGGTACATCCGTTCGATCAATCAAACTACACATAACATTGGCATCCATGTTTTAGTACCCTAATCCATAACCGAATGGTCTATGGGATAGAACAATCGTTATTGATTGCACGAAAATCGGCCTCAAACGCTCGTTCTTATACTAAATAAGATAAGTGAATAAATTATTGCGTATTTATTTCTGAGTGTAAAAAGATTTGGAAATAATTCAAAAAAGTGATCGTAAAAATATAGGAGAAAAAGATGTATGTATTTAGAGAATCTTTTATTATTGACATATTATTCGGAGAATCTTATATTTATTTGCTATCTCGGAAATGCGTTTTCATTCAGAAAAGAATCATTTTACATTTTATCCAGCATACTGTATTCAACTTATTCATATAGTGCAATTGATTTCTTATAGAATTCTTTTTATTTTGATACGAATATGTATATCTAGATGAGACCAAATTTTAATTTCAAAGATGAAGAGAGAAGCGTATAATTAATTTTCTGTTCATGCCGAACTATGTCCAATCATTAAAAAATAATTCCGAAAATTTATGTTATTTTGCAAAAAAACTAATCAATTTTTTCATTTTGTAAATTATATCTGACATAAAATAAAGTTACACTTTCAAATTTTGATTTATTTGATGATCTAGGAATTAATAGCAAAATCATATTTCTTTATATTAGTATTTTTATAATATTTAAACGAACTGTATATAGTATTCTAACAATATTTAATAACATTTAATAACAGAATTCATGAAACAAACTTTCAACAAAAAAATATATATCGTTTTTTTCATAATATTCGTTAATTAGATTAAATTGTATATTAATAATTATTTTGTGCGTGTGAATGCAGTAAGAGTAGCCTTATCTTCATCCTTTCGCCGCACACGGGTTGGGCACAAAAGATTTCTATTTCTATGCCATTCAATGCATTATATGATTCAAGAATACATGTAAGGCATTCTTTTGAAGAAAACGAATGGAAAATTTATCCCTTTAGATCAAATGAAAGTAACCTAATCATTAATATTTCTAGTTCGTCGATCAGCTGAGCCATTACTGACGTGCAGCTCTACCGTTAATCGAGAGTTGATCCCTCTCTTATTATATGTACTAAGACTAGGTGGGTGGAATAATTTTATTTTTCAATCTTTTGTATGCATTCCACGTTCTATTTTATAGAGAAATCTATCATCCATGGGATAGCTTAAGGAGCGGATGTTTAGTTTGTCATTCCTTTCCGATTTGTCATTCACCACTACAATAGTTATGAAATTACAACGAAGAAGACACTCTTCGAAAAAAAACAGAAAAGAAAACTTTTCGGAAAGCTCAATTTCTCAAAGCTTTTTTTTTTCCTAATGGTTGAAAACGTTCTGTACGTGATCGAAGAAGTGCTTTTAGCTATATTTTTTTATAATATTATTTTATTATTTTTTTTATTATATTTTATAAGTATTATCAAATACTAATAATAATCATGAGAAAAATTATTATTCATTATATACGAAATGAATAAGGATTTCAAATTTATCAAATAATAATTATTTAAAATTATTTCTTAATAGTTTAATAAACTATTGTTAAAACATCTAAAAATAAAATTTTATATTAATTTCTCAACGAATTTAAAGTATTTGAATTATGTTAATATGCAACCTTCCCGTTAATCTATTTCTTTATATTCACTATGTAATTTCGGCATAATTATATTAATATTATCTAGTACATATATAACATGCAATGTCCATCAAAATGCTAGTAAATAAATCATTAGTCTATTTTATCATTTGCATGATAAAGAAATAAAATTATAAATATTGTAAATTTTCTATTTTGATTTCTGGTAATAATTGGTTAATTTTTTGAAGAATATAATTCTTCTCATCTACTTTTGGATTTACAAGATAATTATTTATTTTTGTATTATTATCAAAGTTGGCAGTAAATATTAAATATGAATTCTATACTAATTGTTACGAACAGAATCGAAAATAGATTTAAGAATTAGTATTAACTCTAATAGTAAGTCTCCATCTTTTATAAATTTTAGAATTAAAGTATTTATTTATCGAATAAAATTCTAGTTGTTCTTATATACTCATTAGCTTCACGTAAAACGTCTCTATATTTTCAGCATTAAAATTTAAAAATAAGATATTTTCTTTTTCACTGATTGATTTATGTATATTTATAGGTTAAGAAAGCAGAGCTATAAATTTAAATTTAATTTTATGATTTTTAATGTTACAATTATTTAGTCTGATATTATATTAAAATAATGTGTAATAGTTTCTAAGAAGTTTTATAATATGGCGTTAACATTATATATAGGTTTAATATTTCTTTATATAATTATATATAGTTATAAATTATACTGCGGAAAATGGTTAGTTTACAGATTGAAAAATAACATAAATAAGAGATTAATATAATATGATATTCGCGAGATAATAATATAAGGAATAAATGTACATGCGATCTCCTCGGACAAAACGACGCCATACAAATTAAAATAAAAACAAAAAACTGTTTATAACTGATATGTAAATATATACGAGATATCGAGTAATTCTAACTCTTATTCAATAATTTATAATTTTGAATTGAACTTGGAATAATTTGATTTAATTTAATGGAATTTAAAGTTAATTAATTATTGAAGTCAGGATCGAGAAAAAACCTTTGTTAAAGGTCACAGAATTATATACAACTAAGGTATACGCTTGGTCCGTAACATGGCACGGGTAACATCGAAGATTTTTCTGAAAACAGACTTTTATGATTTACAACTGAGGTAATCAAATATTAGTCGGAGGAAAATCTTGAGATTTTACGAAAGATGTTTAACTGGTTATGCTTCCATAAAAGCAATTGATCCGTGCTGTGACGGAAAATTCAGAAAGTTTCTTTCTAATAGCTCTTTTACAGATTCACAAATAAGGTGACTGTAATTTAGCATTAAGAAACCCTGGTAGAAGTGTATTCTATTTTTAAGTAATAAACAAAGAATTCTCAAATGAAGATACCTAGTAATAAGGTATCATTGTACGGTAGTAAATAGGAAAATATGTAACGTTTTTTACGGTCGTTCCGGCCGATTTATAGTCATTTTTTCAAGCTATTTTTTCGGTACTTAAGGCCTATAATAGTTAGTTTCGTATCAATGTATTTTTGGTTATGACTAAACTTTATCTTATAATAAGGTTAAGCGAGGTATAACATATAACTTAGCTAAAAAATTCATATCGTCATTATGCTTTCTTATTTAAATTCATTCTTTTAATTAATTCATTAGAAATGTTTATCAAGTTCATTTCGAAAATTTTGAAGTAACTTATAAGTACCTTGGTTCTATATACATCTAAATACATAACAACGCATTGACAATAGCTTGCACATTCGTATACAATATATGTTATACTTATGTGAAGTAATCATCTGGCTTATATACTAACCAAAATAATGTTTTACCACTTGCGGAAATGGCAAATCATCAGACATGCCGTATGAATACTCTACCATAAAATCAAGTTACGAATTCTAGTTATGAACTCAGCATAATTTTTAATTTAAAAAATGAATTTTATTTTATAAAATTTCAAAAATTTCAAATGATATTATTTATTTTATAAATAAATAGGATAGAATTACTAACTAACAACCAATAATTGAAGCCGGTATAAGACATAAAAGAATAGAATTTTTTAATTGATTGCTTCATGCGAAATTTTAGATATTAAATAATGAAAGGAAAATATTTCCAAAACTAATTTATTACGTATAATTTTTAAGATGACAAAATCGAATGAAAAGCAGACTTTATTATTACTTTGTAATTTTTAAAATTATTATTTTCCGTATCTTATGATTTTTCTTTTATTAAATCAACAATATCATGTTATAATATTATATAAATATTAATTGTTAAAAAAATTGCTCATTTACTAACCAGAAACAAGGTTCAATACAAGAATTTTGAGAGAAGTATGAACGGTGTCGGATTACCACCTTGGGTCCTCCGACCGTCCGGCTGCGCGAAGTGTTTAGCCTCCGATCGACGAATAGGGCTTATCGCCCGAAATTTGACCCGCGATAAGAAGGACTGCAAGTCTATAAAGGGCGCTATGTGAGCGCAGAAAGCATTATTCGTATTTCGACTATACTATGGTGATTGTCGTTTGTATTTCTGTCTTCCATTTATTATATATTACAATTCAATTCAATTCAACACTGTTTTAAAATTTTTTATTATTTTCAAACATCCCAGGAAATAGTATATTACACTTATTCAAATAACTTACTGTAATAAATTTTTCCATTTCAATGGCTAAATAATACATTTTAGAACGAATACAGAAATTCATCATATAATTTCATAAACGTTATTCTTCTTCATTCCGGAGTAAAATGTATTATAAAGTAAACAATTAATTAAAAAATATCAATGTCAATTAGTAGTATTAATTTTTATTATTTAAAAGTTCCATAGTGGCAATAAAAATAAAAAGTATAAGGTATTTTTAATAATTTTAAAAAATTAAAAATGTGAATTTGATTGTTTTTATAACAGAGCCAATCATTTATCAAAAAGGTGATATATCAAATACAGCAGTAACGAAATATGTATTAACCAGATATATATTGTTTAAAGTTCCAGGAAATCCTTTGTAATTCTCTTTTGCATAAAAATATAGAATCAAACAGTATAACCGATTTGATCAGGCTCAACACTTGTCAATAGCAATACTCGTACGGTAGGATTAATGTAAAAGAAGCAAACAGCGTTTGACCAGCAGAATATGCCCGTCGCTTTTTGCCTGTGCATCGATCCAATTTTTCCAGCCAGCCACCGTTGTCCGTTTTAATCGACCCGGAACAATTCGATCCCGAGCTCTAATTACTTTTTACGATTCTCAATTTACGCGATCGCCGCTTCCGCCGCCGACAATCAGTCGTCGAGGGAACCGTCTTCCGGCCGATAATAATAATCGATACGCCAAGCGAAACATTTCCGTTTCATCGGTGCATTCGTCAGAACCATTTAATGTTTCTGCATATCTCGACAGCCAGGAATAACCGCGCCGAACGGGAATCGTATTATTTATCATTTATCGTCCTCTGTGAATAATATTGTCAGCCGTTTCCCTAGGGCTGAGCGTTACTGTACTATCTATGTATATATACATATAATTATGTATAATGCAGACAATGATCGAGTAAAACATTAACCGTAGTCATATTTTCTCTCTCACTCTCTTTGGATATATATCGAATCCGATGATCTCGATATCCGGTCCAAATTCATGTTCACGGCAGACTATTCTATACAACTCGGCTTACTGCCAATGTTCTAATGATTCGCTGAACGTTGAACATATTTGCAAGCATAGTGATTTGCGGAGATTATCGTCGTCTTTATTGGGTTTCTATTAGATTTTATTTTATATCGTGAGCATCATATACATGTGAATGGACGGAGCCATAATGCATGAAATTTAAAAATAATATAAACTATCCCGAATAGATCTAATACTATATGAACTCTCTTAGTACTTTTAGTTTGATTAATTAATTAGAATTTTGAGTTTAACACGGACCTTCGACTCGAGCAAACGTGTTTGTTTTGATTTCGTTGACCGTGTAACTTTCATCTCACAAATTTACACTCAAATAACTAATTGCAGTTAGGAGCACAAGTTTTTTATAGGATCAAATATAGCTTCTAATACTAAAGGCAAACTCTCTAAGAAAATATAAGTTTACCAGTCATAAAACAAAATTCATACCAAGAGATACTTTAAGTGTTGTTTTTCCATCTAAGGATTAAAGAATTATATTAGATTCGATTGAGGATTGTATTATAGATGATTACTTAGACGGTATTGACAAAATAACTCAATTATTTAATGTACGATTCATTTCATAGATTTCGGGTAATCATGTGTTCATTTATTCAAATAACAACAAAGTTGTGGATAAAATAGTTAATTCTAAATTCATTGTTAATTCAACCGTTTTATCTGTGCGCCTATGTATAGAAAAAAATAAACGTGTGGTGATCTCCAATGTTAGTCCCCATATACCGCATGATGATATAGTACAGATGCTAGAGGTATTTCATCATCTATCTCAAATACATCATATTAAAGATTCGTTTAGTAGATATGGCTGTGCTCACATTATGTCCTTTAGAAGACAAACTTATATTAAAGAAGAGCATGAGGAACTTCTATCGGAATAACTACAAATTACCTATGAAGAAACGTCACACTATATTTGTTAATCCCGAATCAGCTTACTTACCAAGATTATCGAATTTGTTCATTTTTTAACGCATTACAGATTTCTACATACCACATGTCTAGGTGATGATTTTAGAATAGCCTATGTTAATAACATTGTTAAAAACGCAAAAAAGCGCTAAATGTCATAAAATTTCTATGCGATGCATGAAATAAGTATAATCCTTTAGCAAAGTTTTATACGTTCTATTATTGATTACACTACCTTTATCTAGTTCCCACTCAAGATCACTTTACTTGACAAAATATAAAAAGTGCCAAATGTCGTAATCAGAATCGGCTGAGGTTATCGAATAACTAAATAACTCTGCAATACTTTTCTCTCCACAGTAATATCTAATACAGGATGTTTAACTTACATAAAGTGTATACAAAGTTATTATAACATTTATATTAAAAAAAACACGAAAGAGATCAAGAGTAGTAAGTCACATTATCTGTGATATTATGAAATGTGAAAATAATATTTAAAAAAAATGAAAGATATAAAGCATTTTGTTACGAGTAGGATACTATCACTGTAAGTATTAATGTTAATTTAGAATTAGGCAAGACTGTAAAAGATTCACCTAACGCTAATATGATGATGAATGAGTTTCTTAACTGTGAAAATTGGTGTCATGTTTTTACCGACGGCAGCAAAGATATAGAAAGTTAGTTCGTCGGCTCACCTCTTAATATTTGCTTAATATTTGCTCTGCCCGTCTCTTAATATTGAACATAAAATAAGCAAAATCGACTAATGTTCATGTTCTCGGCCAAATATTTCGCTGTTTCTAAGGCTTTAAATTTAATATTTGAGAATAAAATAAAAAAGGCCGCTACTTTTACTGATTCGTTAAGTGTCTTGCAAAGTATAGCTAAGCATTGAATAACGATGAACACTAATCCATTCCTCTTTCATTGTAAAAAACATATTCTCAAATTATGACTAGAAATACAACTCATGTGCCCAGATTTTTCTGGATATCCTCGCATATTGATATTCTTGGTTACTGCATCTTTAAAAGAACGATGTATATTAATACTAAATATTCATTATTGTCTGCAGGGATCCTTAAAGGCAGAAAATATTTCGAAACCTTTTTCAAAGATTCTAATACTCCTCGTATAGAGGGCTTAAGTTCTCTAGGGCGTACATTGTCACTGTTAACAGACGCATAAATGAACATTATGCGTTAGCTCAATCTCTTCTCCGTTTTGCAATTATAAATGACACTCTTTGTAAATGCGATTATATTAATTATCTTCTATGGCATGTAGGTTAGATGATGATCATAGAAAGATATTTATAGGTAATCTCAGAAATACCAATACCTTCCTGTCAATATCGGCTTTCTGGATCTGAAAGCCTTGCTTGCCAATAGCTGTTCGCTTTAAATAAAAAAAAAGGATATAATAATGCGCAAAACCACAATTTTCTTCATTATATCATTCTTTGAAAATTTAGGGCATATAAATTACATGTAACGCTTAATTTCTATAAGCTGAAATGGGTCTTGTAGCTCGAAATGCTAATAAATGAAAAAAAATCTAATTTTATAGCTATTATGAAAAATCATGAAATACCAAGATTTAAATTCCCCAAAAATTAAATTTACTTGCGAGCAGAATAGTCGTTTTGTTGCATAAAGAAACATAGTCATCAATAGAAATAGAATCTATTGTATCCAAGAATAAGAATCTAAAGTAGTTGAATACCATACTAATTGTAAAATGATTTAAAATATCTAAAGAAAATAGGAACTAAATATACTGTCATTGATAATCCTTCAATTAATAGTCTATATCGTTAAGTCTTTTAAGACACAAATACACACGCGCGCGCGTAAGCATCAGTAATATCTGTATGTATATACCCGTGTGGAAATTCATTCTCGAATCTAATTAGTATCGGGCAAGTTTTCCTTATTAAATGTTCAGATCCAGAAGGGAAATCTAGTCTGATCCTAGTTCCGATTTGTCCCACTTTTAATAGCATTTTTAATAGGGAAAGAGCTTAGATTTTGGTAGGTATACCAGGCTGGAAACTAGACAAAATCTAGTCAGAAAATCTAGAAATTAAGCCAATAATAAATTATTCTAATTTTGTTTCCTCGATTAAGTGAATAATTTTTTGACTCTTTAATATTTATTTATTTAAAATAAAAAATATATTTACGTATTTAGGTAACGTATACCATTTAATTAGAATTTATAAATTATTTTCTATATGCATTACTACGTATTACGTATTACGATTTACAGTTAATAATTAATAATTATTAATATATTTTATTTAAGCTCTGTTGAACATATAATATTTTATTCGATGAAAAAAATTCCGACCTCCGCTGAGTATCGAACCCACGACCCTACGATTCGCAAGCTAACGCATTATGCACTATGCTAAAACGCAATATGCGATTACTATACTATTTTTTGCATATGACCGTACAGCACTTAAGATCATATAATAATATTTTATAAACACAAGATAATACATGCATAGTAAATCAATTTTTTAAATTCTTTCCCATGTTGGAAAGATCTGCGGGTATTTATATATATATATATATATATATATATATATATATATATATATATATATAAAATTTCTGTACACATAAGGCCTTGACTACAAAAAACATCGTTCTTTCCAATATTAGAAAAAGTTGAGGAAATCTAACTAGAATCAAAATAGAAAGCCTAACCATTTCCTTACTTCTCTTACTATGCAGATTCCGCCTAGAAAAACGTGAGTTTTTCCAAAATAGGGAGAAGTTAAGGAAATCTAACTAAAATCAAGATAGAAATCCTAATCATTTCCTTAAGTTTTCTGCTTGTAAAATTTTGACTAGTGGAAACACGTATTTCTTTCAAGAATCAATAAAAGATAAGGAAATCTGAATAAAGTCGAGAAAGTAATAATTAATATAAGATGATTATTAGATGATCGAAGGGAAATCTAACTCGGATCTGGCGAGATTTACCTACATGAGGAAATCATCAGTAATACTGACTAGGATCTAATCCGAACTAGGGATATGCCGATTATATTTCTGCACGGGTATACCAAGATAAGATATAATAGCTTTGGAGTAGTCTCCATAAAAGCATGTCTAAAATCAATCATTAATTTCTTCAGATTTCAGTTATACTATTCTAATATTTACTATTTTCAATAAATAAAAATTCTAGAAATATGTTTTAGTTCAATAAACGACAAATGAATTCGTTTGGAATCAAGAAACACAATGTCTTTCTTCATATTTTTCTCTCTCTCTCTCTCTCTCCCTCTCTCTCTCTCTCTCTCTCTCTTTCTCTCTTTCTCTCTCTTGCTCTTATCTTTTTCTTTATTACTCCATTACTTATTCCGAGCTGATACAACTCGCCTTGCTATAAATATTTCTCTGTTTGCACCGAATATCTTTGAAACTCTTTTCCCTAATCCGCAATATTCCATGCCTGAACATCTTCAAGTTGAAATTATTTCAACATCTGCATAATTGTGGATAGAAATACTTAAAGCATAGAATATATGAAGATATGAATAGTACTTTTAAAGAATTCTTTGTAGGAGATTCTAAGCTGATTCACTCTTCTATAGAATAATATTATGTTAAAAGAAAAATCATTCTTAATTAAATAATTTGAAGTTGTAGAATTTGAATGAAGTTTTAAAACGCCGATTTATGTTTTCAATTTCAATATTTTATATAAATATTTAAAGAAGAATGTTTAAACATGAAATATGTTAGAATATCTGAATTCATTAACTGTCTTTGCTATCCTATATTTTCCCTTTAAATTATTGGTTTATATCGAGATACTATACTGTAACAAATGTCGATTCAGAGTTTTAATGCACCAAATACTGATTGAAAGTCTTATATACTTCTGCTACAGTTGAATTATAGTGAGTAAACGTCCCTTAGCCTAGATCAACGGAAATGGAAAGTATCTATTGATTCATTTTTCAAGTAGTTGAAGTCAAACATTAGACAGGCGAAAATGTAAGTAATTAAGTACTACTTTAGGGTTATTGATGAAGTTTTTATTTGTATTTATTAATTTATTAAATTCCTAAATAAAAATTGATCCGGTTCGCGAAATATCAATAAACTATTAAAAAATGTTTTCTACATTATAAGGATATTTAGATTAACCCATGAAATTTATTTAATTTGATGCAAATATAATATAATTATGTGAAACTGTAGATATCAATTTTCTTAAAAAAGTTACAATCATGAATAACAAAGGCTATCTTTTTGAAGTACCAACATAACTTTTTAGATGAAAATGTATATAATAAAGCGGTAGTAAATATATATTTATAGCTTTAATATTTTTCAGTATTGTTGTTTTTATATTTTTCCAATAAACATTTTATAAAAGTTTATAATAAAATGAAAAATTGCGAAGTCCATCGACAGCTTAAATGAATTCGTTAAATTAAATCAGTATTTATATATGCATATAAATAGTATTGATTAATAATAAAGAAAATTATTTATTTAAGTTTGGTTAGAGGACAGATTAAATTATACTTGCTTTTAAATACATGAGTTTATTACTTAAAACAAAAAAAAACAACAACAAAATATCAAACTTCTCAAGCAATGAATGCTACCAAGATATTAGGGTCTATATATACGACCTACTTCTCTCTGTAATATGTCAAATTCGTACAAATGAAAAACTATTTATTGCCTACCTAACAATTCAGCCAATACTTATTGTAACTAATTTTCTTTTTTCGAAAATATATCTCTGCACAATTTAATAATTTGAATTTGAATGATTTATCCTCAAAACTTTTCTGTTCATTCATCGCTGTAGCTTATGAATCATGTTTACAAGATCTTCCAAAACTGATAGGTCACCGCGCAAGCATTTTCAATAACAAAAAGTAAAAATAATAACCTATATATCCTGCAGATAGTAAGCCAGTTGAAAAGCACGAAATGAAGCTTTCTGATACCGCCTTTCTCTGTTAAGAGTAAAAAAGTGCCTGCCCCCTTCAGCTCCCGGCTTCACCAGCGGGAAGCACTAACCTAGCTGGTCGCGCACAAGTTAGAAAAATGACTTCTCGGTTTGGTGGCGGTATAACTTGAAATTCGATCGTTCGACTTCGGCGCAGGAAATGAAAAACGATGCCGTATGAACGCCGCAATAAATTTCGCCCCGGCACGGTATCAAAATTCTCATTTTAGATAAAAGTGCGTCTAACTATACGCTCGCGACCCCAGACCGACGTGGAAGATCCGCCTATATGGCGAGCGCATTGCGATGAAATTTCTGACGATGAGACGTTCCACTGCACGCGGACCGGAAAACAAGTTTAATAAATTTATGGTCCAACTTTTCGTCTAGCTTTTCTTTCAACTCACGGCCATTCGAGTGAAGAAGGTTTTCGAAATAAATTTGTGAGCGTGTACTAGTTATTACTTATTTCACGAGTCCATGTCCTAGAGTTTCAGGAAAGATAGTGCGGATTGGATGAAAGATCAAATGACTTGATGATTATGCAGGGAAGTAATTCATGCGGGTAAAATTTGAAAGATGAAATGATAATAGGAATTTGTACTTTGGAAATTACCTATATAATTAAATGTAGGTAGTTTAAAAAAATTCTAAGTTTTTAAAAGGTAGAGTACGCAATCATAAATGTTTTAACGAAGGATTATTAACATGGAAAAACCAATTTTTGTATAATATATTTATTTAAATTGAAATTAAATAATTGAAATCATTCCAAATATCTTTGCCGAAGGAGATCAAGAATAGCGTGAACAATGGCATAGTACTTTTAGAAAATTCTAAAATATTTGCAAACTCAATTCTACATATACTAGAGGACTCATCAGTATGGTGAATATAAGTTCAAGTACTGGATATGGAGTGACAGCGAATGAAATCTTAGATTTTATTATATTATTACTTATATTATATATTAACAAGTTTGCAAATCCTCATATATAGGTATATAGTTACCTATTATTTATTTATTAATTAATGAACTATAGGATTATAATAATATATAATATTATAACTTAGGTAAATTTAGTCTGCAAGACGTTAATAATAACTAATTTAAACTGAATCTGAAATAATAATAAGATCACTTAAACTCTGCAGCTCCGTTCACAGTAATCAATCTTCTCATTTTTTTATACAGTCAAAACAAGATTTTTAGCATAAGTCCAGATGAACATAAGGTATCTGCATGCGAATCTCACGCTAAAAATTTAATGCAAGTATAGATCAATCTAGGAAAAGTGTCTGAATGAACGAGAAAAATTGTCATTACCAACTACATCAAATTAATTAATTAGCCGATATGCGAAAATACATCGCGGAGCACAGTGACGAGCTATAGCTCTAATCAGTGAATCACTGTTTACCCAATTTGCTTCCTTCGCCGATTCCGACTTGGTACCCCCCATCTCCCTTGCCCGGCAGCGCCTTTCGCCCGGACATCTCCCTCATCCGACTGGCCCCATGGCCCCGAGCGGTTCCACTACTCCCTCATGGAAGACGAGCAGATAGGCGACACGCTTCGTCCGGGGACAGAGAGAAACGTGCAGAGACTCCACGGAGTTTATAAGTCTGCCTCTGGTCGCTGCGGCCCCGACAAACGACCCTTTCCTCTTCTCCCCCCGAGCCCGCAGTTACTAATTACTTACAATTTAGTGGAAACTCCTCGTTTATCGGGAAGCGAAGGTCTGCCGGTCTTAAATATTCTAATCTATGTATAGTATGCTTATATAGAAAGGGAAGATCTGTTCCAGCGTATAAATTTTATACGCTCGCGCGGGTATGCAAATAAACATGTGCGCGCAATTTATATACGTTTACAAGAAAGGGGGTGACCTAGAGGGAGGGGCGAATGTGCGCGAGTCCAGGATTTAATTATCTGATAACCGCCCTAATCCATCTGGTCGGCGCGGTCCCCCGAGAGGGGAGAGTACACCCGCGCTTCGCAAATTCCGTTCCCCGCTCCATTATCCGCGCGCCGTGCTCTCTCGCCTTCTTGCGCGTACGCGTGTCCGCGTCGGTGTGTGTGTGTGTGTGCGCGCGCGCGCGCGCGTGACCCGCACCCTCCGCGTCGCGGCGCTGCCCCGTGCTCTGCGGAATCCCATAAAGCAGTCGGATGTTGGAGAAGCAGCGACGGGGAAAGAAGGGGCTATTACGGTGATGCGCGCGTCTCGTCGGAAGACGTGACGCGGGCCGCGAAGAGCCGCGTGCGGGACGCGACTCCATACCCGTGGGCGATGGGGTGGAGGACGAGGAGTGGGACGAGGGAACGAGTCAGCGGGAATTATTGCCGGCGCTAAGTACACGATTTTCCGGGGACTGCCGCGACGCGTGATTCGACTGGATCACGAGCTTTTCCGGTGAGGTAGGGGCCGCGGGAGCTACAGACACGGGGGTCGGTTGGTTCGTAAAGGGGCCACCGAACGCTCGGGCAGTTTGCTGGCATTGCGCGGGGCCGAAAGCGTTGAGGAAGCCGTTCACGTTCGGCGAACGGCGATCGTGGCTTGGAGAGAAAATCGGGAAACTCGGAGGATTCTCGGGAGCGTTATGGCTCGGCTTTGTCAGCGGATTATTAGCAAAAAATGAGGAAGAGCGTGTGTGAACGATTAGGAGTTTAAGGCAAGGTTATATGTACTGAGCGGATGTTTGCGATCCAGCGTGAAATGAAGAGAAATGTTCTGCTATATGTTTTCGGAGACATAAATAGGTAGAGAAATAAATAGTTAAGATAGAAGTTAAAAGATGTCAAATAATAATAATTTTTCAGCTATTATTTTTTAATGAAAATATTCAGTTTTGTTCACTATTTCTTGTAGCTACATTACTCATAAAAATTTTATTATGTGTTTATTCAATTCGTATAAATATTTATAATCATATGTATACATTATTATATTATTAATTATGTCCTTCTTTTAAATATTAGTATTGGATTATCTATTTGTAAAATTACAGTCACGTTTTGTACTGAATCTTATGCTAATTAAGAAATAGCAGTGGAAATCATTTACAACATTTTGAAAACGTTTTGAAATACGTAAATTAATTAAAAATTCAAATTAATTAAAAGCTCACTTTGCTTTTGGTAAAAGTTAATTTATCAAATTAATATCATATGAGAAAGATGAATTAAATAACCAGAAAATAGTTGTAGTTTCATTAATATTTTTTGTTCAGATCGAGCAAGGAAACTCTAATTACATTCCGAATGTGCCCACGAACGTTTTACGACCTATCTCTCTCTCTCTCTCTCTCTCTCTCTCTCTCTCTCTCTCTCTCTCACACACACACACACACATTTTCAAGATATCTTACTTTCTCAGGTAAAAATAGATTTCCTTTATTTAAACTTAAATACGCATATATAACTCACAAAATAAAAATTCATCATTTGGCGTCGGATAAAAAAATTGAATCATGATTGAAGATTATGGTCAATGATAACTAATTCATGGTTCAATATTTACAAATGTATCATTTTGCAGCTATGTATAAATTGAAGATCGTTCAAGTTTATAAGTAAGTTTTCTAGTGTGTGTAAAATAAGCCAAAAAATAAAAAAAAATACACGAGAATTAAAATTGTACATAAAATGAGAAAAAAACTGAGAAGCTATCCATTTGATGGAATATATTCGATAGAACTTTCTAGTATGAAACGTTATTCCATTAAATCGATTTCTATTCTTATTAATTCAACGATTTTGCAATTTAACGTCAAAAGTAGTGGTTTTTCTGAAAAATAGTTTCTCTGATTTTAATATATATAGAATTTAATTAACGAGAATTACCATAATTATAAATAATAAAGAAAGTTTGATTTTAGGGTTAATCAGTGTAACTTTCCTCAATCTTTGATTATAAACAAGAACAGTTTGACTGTTATCATAAAAGGACTGTTGAGCTAGAGGATAATACTTCTTAGTTTACTAAAAAACAGTCGACAAAAAAAATTTTCAATTTTTAATTTTTTATAGAAAATAATTGCTGGGTAAATGAATTGGATAAAGTTCTAATCCTCGAGGTGCACGATAACGAAACCATCATTTGCTCCGTTATACGTTCGTTGATAAAGTTAGGCGAGCTACGCTGATTAAATAAGATCTTAATATTTCCGAATTACTGCTCAGCAATTAGTAATCGCTTCGCGTCTCGCTAAATATACAGGTACTGACCAAAGCTTACGAGTGACAAACGGCACTAGGCTTCTTATAATGAGTTCGACAATATGCTTATCTTATCTCCTAAATAAGTCTGATGTATTGAATAAAATTTCGGGGTGTGTTTATTTGGTAAGCTACAAAATAACTACAATTATTTTTGGCAAAAAATATAAATTACTTGATCATAATCGATTAGAAAATGTCCCGTCTAAAGATTAAATATTAATACTAATTCTAAAGTCTAAAGATTAAATAATAACAATATTAACATCTAGCAATATTTTAATATAAATATTACCAGTATTATTTAGAGTTCTTTTTTCTATTTCACATTGCAGATTTTCTAGATATTTTATTTAATGTCAACTCATTAAAGAACCTGTAGATTTTAATTAGCATTATTAACAAGATTATGTTTACTAAAGCCGAATTTTATTCATTAATATAGATCAGAGATCAGAGATAAAATTTAGCATCATGTAACCATAATACTTGGAAACGTTATTATTTTACAATAGTAATTAAAATAATATATTCAGAAAAGGGAGTTACATTAGGATGAACGATAATTTATTTTCAAAATTTAAAGTTATTTTTAAGATTTTATGAGACTACAGTATGAGCTTACATAAACCTGCATGTGAGTTAATGTACAGGGCTTTATGTAACATAAATTTTATGTATTTTTCTTATCTTACTATTAAAAATATAGCTTCAATGTTAGGTATAATTAAACATGGTAAAGCAGATCCCAAGGATAACATTGTAAGCTGTTTTAAAGAATTTTAGTAATTATACAGCTAAAACACTAATTACATGCTCGTTATCTAATCAATTTTGCTATTTATGAGTTGAGCTATTACTACAGTATGATCTCCTTTCCGTATTATAAAAATGACTTAGTAATTTTTCGAACAAGAAATCAAATTAGAATTGTATTAAAACACATTCTCTCTTGCTTCTATTTCAAATAATATTAAGCAACATATTCGATGTCTCGAAGGTTGCGATGAAAAACATTTTTATGGCTAATTATTTGCTACGTTATTCTTTAAAATTATTTAAGTTTTAGGAACGTACATTGGTTATCGCAGTTTGCTTTAAAGTTGGATTTCAACTTCTCAAAATGTTTTATAACCAATAAAGAAAACATCTCTAATGTACTGCGACATATTGTTATATAAATTGACGAGAAATATCTCAGTACGCTCTTTCTGAATTCTATATACATTTAAATTACGCGTCTTAATAACGGACTTACAGTTTTTCAATAATGTAACCTAATATTATTCAATTTTAGCAACCAGAAGTATTAAAATTTAGATTTTTGCGAAAACTGCTGTAAATGGAATTTGCAAAATCTGAATGCATTATTTGTAGTTCTAAAATAAACACTATTAAAAATATCGTTAAATTTAGTGAATATTAATTTTAAAAATAAAATTCTTAAATTTATTTCAAGCTAATAATATGATTTAATAATTTCTATGAACGTTGAGAGTTGTAAAAATTGAAAACAATTTGTATATGCATTGCAAAATTAATACAATCTTTCAAACTATTAGATTGGCTTCATTAATTTTAATAATGAAATTAAAGTACATACATTGTGTTCAAGATATATCACGATGGCTCTTTTATTCAAGATAGTAAACTTGCTTTTTATTTAACAAATTCTCGAAGAAAACCAAAAACCTGTAACTCAATCTAAAAAATATACAACTTCGTGCCAACCGTCAAAAAGCCCTGTAAAAAATTACACTCCGAAATTCACCGTTCTATAAAACCGGAGGCTGGCAAGAAAATCAATTGCTGTTCGTCTCGGCACTCGAAACCTGGCGCTGCGGTCTGTTTATGGCTCGGTGATGTGAATTTGCGAGCATCGGTCGCCCTCGCTGAAGGCAAGGTATATACTTACTTGCCAAGTTCCCAATCGAATTTTACTCCGCGGTTTCTCCATCCACCGGTATAATTTCCATTACGACACAATACTTTCTAACTCGGCCATTCGATCAGAAGGCTTCGAACGCGAATTCGATTTCCCTGGGTCCCGGAATAAAATTACGAGGCCTCTCTGCCGAAAGAATTCGATTTCGTGGGCTGCATTTTATTTGGCTTTCATGAAAAATTCTTTATATTGTATGAAGTAAATCTATATTGGATATTTGTAAATAACGTTGATATTTCGCGTGGGTATTTTGTTATTACAAAATTTTTATATGCAACGAGTTGATAATCCGATCGCTTTTTGAGGCCAAGTAAGCTGAGAAGACCGTTTGAGCAAAAAAAAAATGAAATATTTACAGCCTGTTTTTAGTTCATTTGTAGTCAAGTACTTGAATCAAAACTCTCTCATCTATTAGAAAATTTTACGAACTGTACGTTAAGTACAATTATTTTGTTTATATTTTTCAATTAGGCTATTCGCAGTGAACAAGCGACAAAAAGTGACAATTATCATAAAATGCGCCAGTTTTTTATAATTAATTGAATTAATAAGAGCTACTAGTATTTAGTGACGAGTTATTATGTTACAATTATATTTGATAGTACGTTAAAAGTGTTTATTTTTAGTAATTGCTGAGAAGAACCAGTTTGCTACTATACTTTTTCTGAATGCTTAATTTATGCATATTTGATAAAAATAAATTCTAATATGTAAAATGCGTAAATGTGCAGACCATTTGAAGTTAACAGTCTATTTTCTGTAGTACCCTCAATCAAAATATAAACATCTCCGTATATACATACGGTTAAAAATATAATTCTAAAAATATAAAAAAAAATTAAAAATTTATTCAGACAGTATTCTGATCAAAGAAAAATATCACTCATTCGAAGGATTGTGAGAACATTGCCGGCATTGAGTTGAAAGCAATATTGCAAAAACAATGGCTGTTGCTACCACGCGCCGCTGCCGGCAATTTTGCCGATGAAGAACAACCAAGCAATGTCTGTAATTGAGGGCCGAGCGACGAGAACATGCGGCACACTCGAGAATAGCCGACTGCCATGAGATAATACATCTCACCAGCAGTATTCTTCTTGCCGCCACTGATTTCAATTTCTCGAGGAGCGATCGATGTTATCGCCCTACCGCAGATTTGACTTATCGAAACGACAGCTAAATACAAATAGAGATCTCAGCAAAAGTTGAAAATGTCTGTTTTGTCTAATGAGAAAAATGTCTATTGAAAAATTGTGACTATTATTATTCGAAACGATAATTATGTCAGAGAATTTTTTCAATCGTTATTTTGAAGGATGTGTATTGGACTTTAGATCGTAAAACATTGCTATTACCTTCTATTTCTAATCAACTAAAATTGCGAATTGAAATCTATCACATTACTATTTAGATAAACTTGTATAAAAATACACAATGGAGATAATATAATATAATAGAATATAATGAATTAATACAATATCTCAATGAACATGTATCAAACAAAATTATATTTAAGAGGGTCTGTCCGATTATAAATGTATCAACAAAATACGCATACCCGTGATTAAATGATACATATATATATATACCAATTTTGTAGATAATCCATTCCATAAGATGCCTTGTAAAATATTCAAACATTTGTATTTAAAATTTGGATAATGGTAAAGCTAGTATTTTATAAATGTTAATATTTATTTGCATGTGATAATAATTTCAAATACTGTCTAGATAAAGTTACGACCGAATGAATCCACTTAGGACTAAAAATTCAAAATTATAATAAATGGTTCTTTCCTGTAATGAACAATTACCAAATAGCCAGAAGTTGGAGTAAATCTATCCAGCATTTCGCAATTTCTACGCCAAATTTTTATGCGATGAATTGCAATCGTATGTTTCCCTTGAGAAAAAAATAAAAAGATATATTAGTTAAACAACGCACGCACGTGGGCGCGTAGTCTGTTGGAAAACGCAGAGGTATTCGCTGCTCTGGCGGAGAGTCACTGTGCGGGAGAAAAGATGGCAGTGGAGAACAAAGCGCAAACATTATATTTGTGCATCGTATACTGCCAGTGCCGTGGCAGAAAGAACGGGGAACCCCTTGTTTCCGTTTGCACGCGTCTCTGCACGTTCACCTTCCTTTTCCATCTTTTTCTCTCTCTGGTAATAAAGTTCGCTATCTTTCTCTTCCTGCCCCTCTTACTATTCTCGTTCTCTCTCCCCCTCTCAAACTGTCTAAAAATAGGACGCTTGTACTCTTTTTGCAATCCTTTGCAATGTACTCGTATACGTGCACACGCGCCAGTATCCTGAAGCTCCGCAGGTGGTCGTAGGGGAAAGAAATGGCGTTTTTCTTTCATTCTCTATCTCTTTCACAGATACACATATTTTTGCGATTTCTTTTGTCCTTCTACTGGACTATTTCCTTTTCTGCGGTGTTTCAGAGAGTGAGAGAAAGGGATACATTTAGAACCTTCGAAAAATCGATTTTTTTCTATTTTAACCATGAAACAATGTCTGTAAATTTTTCGTTTCTAAACTTAACTTAAAAAATTATAGTTTCCATGCTAACAGTATTGACTACTTAAACTGGAAGGATAACAACTCGTTTAAAAGGACATCATCATGAATTTTATTTACTTATTCCTCTTTTGATATTAAATTCATATGTATATTAAAATGGTCAAATCTACAATTTCGTAAATTATATTAAAACATCTAAAGTATAGATCAGAAATTGTCGAACACTATATCAATGAATCATAATTCAGCATATAATTTAAAATTTTTACGTATAAGAATCATCAATGAAATGGATTCACAGGTAATAGCATACAGTCGTTTATTGAGTATAACAGCTCGAATAATCTATTATCGAATAATTGATTTAACAATTATTATTTTAATATTATATATATAGTTTTTCTTAAATATTTAAAATAATTTTTTAATTCTAGTAATTTATAAAACGTTTGTCTGTGATTACAATTTTTCCGTGCGAAGCAATTTTCATGTATAGATTTTATTTTTCTATTATGTGAAGCGTATACAACTTCGTTATTTTAATATTAACTTAATTACAAAATAAAACTTTACTTTTACTGTTCTATAAATAAAAAAAGTGGTCAACCGAGTCTGTTATCTCCAATATTTTTTGGATCCTATCAATTCAAGTAGAATTTAATAGTTGTAAAATACTTTACTAAGTAAGTGATGGCTATCACTCTTGCTGTGCATTTCTCATTGAAGTTACTTACCCGACACGTATAATAGTGTGCTTTCTCATTCTGTCTCGGTGTCTCTGCTAAAGTCAAGATACATCCTATGCTATCCAGATATCTTGAGTACAGGGCAGAGTACTAGAATAATAATTAAGAGTAGGCGCATGAATCATTGACCTTGACAGCGGCTCGGTATTTACCATTCCCTTGGTATATTGGTCCCAGGCTTCGCAGACAGTCTTCTATAACGCATCTCAGGAAAATGAAACTGATCTACACTATAGAGGAATGAATGAGATAAAAAATGGCTCTCATATGGGAACAGTGTCTGCGCATTAAATCTTGTTCACGCACATATATGTTCATTTTGTAAACCATCTAATCTCAGTCTCATTTATATAACAAAATCATTCAAACTTCTTGCCCGATTAATTTATTAAAGAACTCACTGACTCGATAATTTTCCAGCATGTGTACTCGAATTATTATATATGAATACTCAAATACATATGTAGAACTCTCTAATATATAAATCCCATTCGGATTAACACCGGTGCGGCATAACTTCGAATTTACGCCCGCGAAGACGCGAGATGGAGTAGCTTATACCGGCTTGTAGTTACAAGCACCCGAAAGCTTGCTTCTCAGGATATTTCTACCGCAGCCGATACTCGCGCGAGCGTCGGCAAGCCAGCGAACGCGCAAGCGACAGCGAGGGAGGGCAGCATCTCGATGTAATTAAAAGCCCGCCTCAATTGTTAATAGCGCCTCGTGGCGGCTGCATTAGGATTAATCGCTCTTTAAGTTTAGCCCAATGCGGAGAAAATTACTTTTTGGTAGTCGAGGTGGCAGGGGGGATTACAGGTGCTTGAAAAGTCAATAGGACGAACGTTGATGCGCCGCCGTCATCGTCGTTTTCCGCGAACGACTGTAATTCAAGATAAACTTATAATTAAATTTCGCGGTGTTGGAAGTGTAAGATTGTCGTGGAAGTCTGAAGTCTTCTCTGTTTCAGGAATTGTCTTACACTGCGCTAATCAGGTACACTGGAAATAGGAGAGATTTAATCTGAATATTTTAGTAATCCATTAATATTATTATAATTATTGCTTTATCCGAAAACATATTACATGTAGAATGAGTTTTCAATCGCTGATATAACTACGATATTTTTTGCGTTAAATTTTAAAGTGTTAAATTGTTGTTTGAATAAAATCGATTTATTGGGAAATATGCATAGACCTTTTAGCGTAAAAGCTGAGTGATTTGAACTATAGAAATCAAACAAAAAATATAACTGCTGCAATTCATATATATATATATGGACTAAAATTTAAAAAAAATCTTATTGAAGCGAATATTATATATAATATTCAAGTATTTTATTCTATTTATAAAAGTAATAACCATAAAACGCAAACATATTGTGTTCTTATTATTAAAAATGGTATGGGGCGCAAAAAAAGTTTATGTTTACAATGTTTATACAAAGTTAATTTTATTTAGTTATAAAATATTTAATATGTTCTATTCTAAATTGTAAACATTAAACGCGTCTGTGTATGCATAGCGACACATAAGAACTATGTATTTGTAAATAAAGCATATATATTATATTTTTACAGAGATGAGTGTGTCAATCAGCCACGACCAGGACTTGAACTCGGGCGAGCGGGTTCCTTGTCCTTTGCTCTAGCGATCCAGCCGTCGCAGGCCTTTATTTACAATATTTATTAGTGAAACAATTTTACTCCAAATTTAAGAAATTAATTATATAAATAATTAACTTCTTTTGTTTTGTAATGCAGGATGCTTATATAGCACATTCCAAATATTTTCATGGTAACGCAATGTTTCTCGATGCTCCACGAAAAACAGAACTGAAGCATGAGTGAGAATAGAAAGTAATATGACAGAATAGCAGTAACAGAACATACACAGAATCTAGAGTGTCATTTCAATATTTTTCTATGGTAGGTATTTTTGTTCAACCCTGCCCTTCCCAGTTTTTATCAATTACATTCCCTGAAGCCCATCAATATCTTTCATCAAACAATATAAATAATCTAGAAAATAAATGCAAATGTATTTGAAGAGACAACAGAATTTTACGCTCTGTAAAGAAAATATTTGTTAGCGGTGGTTACATTTTATTATAAAATCATTTAATAATTTATTAACAGCTAAAATATCTAATATTTCTTTATACATATGAATTATTTGTTATCTTATAAACATAAGTTATACGCTGAGAATAACTTCGAGATATTTAATTCTTTCAACGTATGAAATGATTATTTTAATATGATCAGTACTATATGGACCTATGAGCAAAATGAAAACTTGAACGATTAAGCAGAATTTTCTAGAATGTTTTGAGCATATATCCGACCAGCTTTATGAAAGTGTTTTATTCACATCATGAAATATTCACGACAATGAACAAATAGATTAATTTGGAAACCTATAGTTCAGTATTTAATTTCGGTATCGATAAGTTTATGAGTGGGTTAGCAGTTTTGGTTTTCTCTACACTCAGTCCAGCTATATTTGGTTTTATCTGAGCTACTAGATACCTTCGGCGCATGTGTATATCTATTAATTAATTTACAAGTTCATAGCATACCTCCTGTTGGTTTCGCAAGAGATCCAATTCGGAGATATATAATTTGAAAAATTTAATGTAAAAAACTATTGTTCAACCTCCAATTTAATGACATTTACATCGAGTCCGATTTTTATCTGCAAATCTCAAAGCACCAGCAGCGATTCTCAGAACTGGATCCCTTTTTCTTCTCAGTGTCGTCCCTACTTCCTGCCTATAAAAGATATTTTCGCACAAGATATCGCATATACACTATTAGCCTGTAATTGCCGTCTTCGCACACATCTCCCTCTTGCCCTTGTGCAGATAGTTCCGGCTCATCCAGTTCCACTCCGAGCGTCTAGCTTTCCAAAGACTCCAGAGCAGCTAGACTGCTCCATTACATATATATATATATATATATATATATATATATATATATATATATATATATATATATATACGTCGTGCCACTAGCTTTAACAGTGCTGTTTAAAAAGGAGCTCTATTTTCTTTTCGTAATCAAAGCGTCGAACTTCGTTGAAGAGAACCGAGTACGGTTGATTAAACGCAACAATGATGACACAGTTGTGGATAAATATGCCGTAATTTCAGGGTTCTTTATTCTTTCCCAAATAAGGACGTTCGTATTATTTTTAGCAAAACAACGTATAAGAAAAACGTATGTATTACATTGATCAAATTCTCAAAATAAAGAGCATACATATATTTAGAAGATTTATCATAAATCGCTTTTTTATATATTGCATATTTTCAATAACTGCCCAAGTACCCCTACAAATGCAAAAGCTCCAAATAACATGCGTTATTTTTCTAAATTACACTAACAACGCTTTGAACGAGGCGCATATTCCGTACATCAATTGTGAGCGCATAGATAAGCGAGCTATATAGAATGACAAGTTAAGCACGTAGTCGGTCGCGTGCGTAAATTTATTCTCAATACCCGATACGCAATCGTCCCCAAAAGCGCTGCTCAATTTCAAAACCTGGGGATGGGGATGCGGGAAAAGAATTTCCCATCTCTCGAATCCATTTCGCCCACCAATCTCACGTGCACGCACACGAACACGCGACTACGGAAAATATATTCAATGTGCGTGTGCACGCACGAAATTACAACTCGTTTAAGTGGGATCGAAGTTCACGTTCCACATATAACATTCATTTCAGATTCATAATTTATTTATTGTAATGAAAACAATACAAAATTTATATTTTGGCAATACCTTGATCGTTAGAATTTTTAATTGTTTCAGAACAATTTTCACTTGATTTATTAGCGTAAAATATATTTTATTTTCACGGTCGAGGTAAATTTTTCGAAATAAACTTTTTCTGAAAGGTAAATAATAGGTATCTAAAATTAATTCGTTAATTTGTTAAAATAATAAAAAAAATTAGTTTAAGTATTTTGTAAGATATTTTTTGTTTTAAAGTAAATTTTTCTTTTTCTTACATTATCACCAGTTTATTCCAACAGCAATATTCTCCTTGAGCTCGAGTTTGAGCAAAAAGGCTTTCTTCTTTAAAGATCAATACATTAAAAGTTTTATAATTTTTCAAAATTTGATTTCATTTTACTCAACTTTCTTTTCTAAAGTTCAGATTTATTAATTTTACTTAAGAAGCTATAATTGTTATAGTCGCAGTTTTTAAATTATTTCACTAAGTCTCACAGTTATATTATAATTATGTATTTAATTAACTACCATAAGAAAGTATATTTATTATTTGGCGAATAATGTAAATAGAATTAAAGAGATATAATCGAATTTTGTTAAAACTTAACTTGATATATTTGTCCGTTTCTACGGATAAGAATTGCTTTTATAAAATTTAAAAAGCACATATTTATTTTTAAAAAAGCTGCAATTACCTCATTTAAATATTAGCCTCGTTACTAGAAAATACCGCTCTCGAATATCTAGATGAGTTGTTTATGTCATTGAAGAAAATCTCTCGCTTATACTATTTTGAATCTCGTAGCCTCGTATTCTTTTCCCCTCTCTTTGCTGAACTTCTCATCTATACCAGAAGACCATCACTCCTCCTTCTATGGTTTGCCGGATTCACCACTACATATATAAAGTGAGATAAAAAAAAGCTCAAAGCGTCGAGAAATGAGCTAAGAAACGAGATCGAGCAGAACTGAAACGCTCGGGAAAGATAGGCGCGAATGGCAGAGAATAGAATGAAAAGGAGAGAAAGGAACGACAGAGAGGGGCGAGAAGAAGCAGTTAGGGAGTCTGAGGTGGATTACGCTACCCCTTTCTTTGTCATCCCAGGCATCGTTGGGAGGGTATGAGGTGAGGGAAGTGGGGCTTAGAGTTCTAAAGAGGCGGGGTTTATCCAAATATTTGTAGGAAAACTCTTTACCTGCGCACGCGCGAGTGGCGTGAAGCGCTGCGTAGATTTGCAGCGGGAGTTGCATGAAAGGAACCTGGAAATCCTTTGCCGAGATTACAAAAGAGGAACGCGACGCATTCGAAGTCTCCCGGTTTCATTAGGTGAACGGGACTTTCATCGATTGACAGAGCCAAATTTGTAATTGATGGTCTTAAGTCTTATTTCGATGTTGCGTATATGTACATCGTTAATAATCAGTAGATAGTGGATAAATTGAAAAAAATTGGAACCTGGTATTGCACGTACGAGTATTGATATATCCGGACCTTTCCCTTTCGCTAAAGATGCTCCCTTCTAGAGCCATCGATTCCACCACATATGGCTTTAAACTGCGCCTCATATAGTCTCAATACCAACGCTGTTATTCACGCCATACAGTAACAGTGCTATCTTGATCATTTTTCTGCAACGGAGATTTTGTATATATACTATTACAGACTCATTAATCTATAATATTATTTCTAATAATTAGCATTTTTAAAATTAAGATTTAGAATAGTTTTGACTTTTCAATTAAGAGTTTAGCTTATAATAGTAATAATTTTTTAATGCGCATTAATATAAATTTTTCATTTTAAGTTTCATAGTAATAGGTCAGTTCGAAATAATTTAGCTGATGTGTTTATAATTATAAATTAAATAAGATATAAATAAGATTTTGTCAATGTCTTATTATTCATGCTTATGTATTGTACATATTAATGTAATAGGAGACGAGATATAAATAAAGATGTATGTAGTTTTAGGACTTATTTAATATTATATAATCAATTCGAGAAATTTAAGCTGTAGTCTGGTTATTTAAAAGATTTATTGGTATTCGGATAATATTACTTGTTGCGATTAAAATTAAGAAAAAGAAAACGATGGAAAATGTATCAAATTCTTTTTTTATGTTATTTAAGGTTGCTCTATTTATGCTTTCAAATACCGGTGCTAATCAGCGACGGAGGTCTACTATGTGTTTTGTATATAAAGCATATGTAAATTATTACAGCGGTGCTTGTGTCAATCGGCCGAGACTGGGATTTCAACTCGGATCACCAGTTATTAGTCCTTCGCTTTAGCGATCGAGCCGATCGTAGGGCTAAAAAAATGTATAAAATATTAGTATATACAGTAACGAAATAATTTTACTATTACGTTCGTAAACTTTCTTAATAATTAACATTATTGTTTAAGTTTAAATATAAATGTTTGTATATTAATTAATACTATTAATAGCAAAATTATATTTTATTAAATTAATAAATATTTCTATTGGTCTTACAATCCAATTAAATAAATTAAAACTAATACATAATAATATCAATATATATTTATATCAATATTAATACATATCCATATATAATTAATTGAAAACATATTGATATATATGAATATTGATGTAACATCGAGATAATAATCACAGTAAATTTTTCAATTATTTAAAAACAAAATTACAAAAATAAATAGTATATATATATATTTATGCGCACGTATATATAGATGTATATATACGATATATATATATATACAATATATTATATATATATATATCATATATATATATATATATACATATATATAATATATAATATATATAAATATAAAAAAAATACAATATATAAAAATATATATAATATGTACATTCAAAAATAGAATATAACAATATTATATTATATATACACAATAAGTATATCATATTATAAAATAATATACAATAAAAACAAGTATATAATATTATAAATACACATAAAATACCTATATATCAAAATAAGTATGTAATAATATGATACGTATAAAACATACATACAATAAAATAAGAATATAATAATAAATACGTATGAAACATATATATTAAATAAGATGTAACATTATAATAGGTATAAATATATATATTAAAACAAGTATGAAATACTATAATACGTATAAGTACAGATATAAAAATAATATATAATGCACATAAATACATACTATATATATACATATATATAAGATAAATATATAATATAATGAAATATACAAATGTATATATATATGTATATATATAGTTTTGCAGAATAAAAATAAAAGATAAACAATTATATACACATTTATATATAAAATAGTATACAATATAATAATACGTAAACTTATACATATATAAATAAATATATAAATAATAGTATATATATAAATACAACTACATATATACAAAAATAAATATATATAATAAGTTTTATAAAATAGAAGCAAACTCGAAGCTAAGATGACTAAAAATCATGCAACATGTCATCATCTTGTTTGGGCGAGAAAAACAGTTTTGTAATATCTGCCCAAATAAGGCGTTGACTTGCGCAAGTACATAAGTCAGAAGCGTATGGTTTTTCCGACGAAGGCCTTAGAGGTAATAAAAATTGTATACTAATGATGCGATAGTGTACATTTTTTAACGTTAAATTATGAAAATTCAATATTTATAACAAATAGAACACATTAAAAACAATAGAAATAAACAATAAAAAAATAGTAATATACGTTCAAAACAAAGATTGTAAATTTAAACTAAATATAAGTGAAATAGATAAAGTAATAAAAAAACGATAAAATCGAGGAGCAGAGAGAGGGATCATGGACTTTTTCGGTATATAAAGCCCCGATTTTTCCACCAAAATATCGCAGTCAAGAAGCAGTCAGTCAGTACGCAGTCACGGTCCAGGTCCATCTCTCTGTCTCTCTCTCACGTTGTCAGTAAGTAAAAATAAAATAAATATTCAATATAAAAAATCTCACATTTGTCTTCTCTCTCTCTCTCTCTCACTTGTACTACATACATCTCCTCGATCCCGGGAAGTGACTGATCCTCCCGTGAGGTAGGATCGTACATGCCCCTCGTTTTTTTTTATATATAAGTTAGGGAACTAGGCCTGTAGGCCGAGGGAGATACTTATTTCTTTCAAGAAACGAAGGAAATAAGTATCTAAAAGAACCCTTGGACTCTAGCCCAGATAAAACAGATTAGGTATCGTCCTTCATCTACTTTCGAGCGTTTGATGTTCCCGAGCTAGTGGAGGAAACTCCAGGCTTGAATATAACCAAGTGAATATCGAAACGCCTACGTATATGAACAATATACGTAAGCGCTTCTTATAAAGTTATTGTACGGAAGGGCATGCGTGTCCGGACGTCACATTGATATAAATATATATTGATATTATTATGTATTGTTTTTAATTTATTTAATTGACTGTAAGAGCAATAGAAATATTTATTAATTTATCTAAAAACAGTCGAAATAAGCAGAATTCAAGTATATTATATTTTATTATATTAAATTATAGGTTATAATACAAATTAATAAATGTAAAAATATTTGTATAATTTAATGTAAAGAAAGTTAGCGGAATGCATATAATTTAGTTTAGTAGTATTTTAGATTTATTAGATTTATATCATTAATAAATAATCACTTGAATTTTATTAAATATTATTCAATATGCATTATAACATCTCGAGAGGTTTTGTAATACTCAGTGCTGTAACTGGAAAACTTCATGTGAATGTATGCGATTGAGTTATTCTGTGCCGTACCCTGAAAACTAAAGGTTTTCGAAATGTGTATTTTCTTTTGCATACATTTATTTGGTAGAAACTATGATTTTTTTCAAAAGCTGTTCAATTCCATCAAAACATAAAGATGAATTCTAAAAAAGTAGAAACAAGTATATCTGTTCCGTAGAATTAAGAGTATGATCGACGCGAGATCATGTACATCGTAATAGATCTGATTGCGATGACTCACCGACGACGGCGGCACGAGCGAGCTCTGGCTATAGCGGTCGGTGATCAAGGGACAAGGGGGCGCGCGATTAGATTAAGATTTTATATAGAGCAGTTAGAGTGCAGCCGAGGTGGTGGAAGGGCTCGCGATAGCTACTTAACACCGCAGTCGTACGAATCACTATAATATATAGCAATATTTGTATCGTCAGGTATATTTCGCTGACGACGTGTCATACGTAGTGTGAATCCTCGGGTGCCGTTAAAGTTCCGGTATTGGTGTATTGTTGAGCGATTTCGGTCGAGAGTGGTTTGCACAACGAGAGACGCGTCTCGCGAAAGCCTCAACCTTCTGTATAAGGTTTCTAGTGCGACCTCGGTGAAAAGTGTTGAATAGCTGCGTCGCCTTAGTACTTCTTTCTTGTTTGCGTTTATACAACGTGCGTTCATAATTTGTAATTCCCCCCCTTTTCTGGAGGTTTTTATGCCTGTTCACAGGCTTTTCATCCGAGCAATAAAGGACAAGTTCCCCTCTTAGCTCAAATAAACGCCTTTTTTATTTAACCTAACAACCTGTGAAAAGACAACTGAAGATCGCAATAATCAGCGGGCGAATCCGACAAGGACAGCTCGCCATTTTACAATATCCACAAAGATTAGATTTTTATTCGGGGCCTCACGGCTGAGAGACCAAGCCAGTCGATATCGTCGGGTAACCTTAAACCCTTTATCGCTAAATTCACGGAATCGATTTTGATAAGTAGTGACAAAACTATATAAACGCCAGCACCTCTATTCGGTCACTCATTATTCTTCTGACTTTCTAACGTGCGCAATAATTTATATTGTCATTGACTATTATATTTGTTCTTTAAAATTAAATTGAAGTTTTTATTTCTTTAAGTCCTCTGTTTTATTCTATATACGTTGTTTTATGTTATATTGGTTGAAAATATTCATTATAATTCAAATAAATTTAGTTCGTGGTAAAATTTAATCGGCATACTGCAAAGCTTTTGCTATAATACATTAAAAGTTCTTAATAATATTTACATTAATTTATATATGTAACTATAAAATAAATTAATAGAGTAATAACTGGACATCGGAGAAAAGACAGTGAAAAATAATTATTATATAATAATTCAGTGATATTTCCATTTCCATTCCTTGTACTATATTAATTATAAAATACGCATGTATAATAAAATTTGAGAGGTCACTGGGTAATGGCAAATGGGAAATCCAGCCATGATCCTTTAACCTATATTTTTCATTCGGTCCGAGCCGAAACTTCTCTCATTCTTGTGTAAAGGCTTATACGCCAGTCTGAACGTGGACCTGTTAGACAGATATAAAGAGCGCTGAGAAAACCCGAGAAAAAGGAACGAATGATTTACATGACTCTTGGTTAGAGAGTTCGATTCACCGGAACGCCTTGCACACTAAGGAGTTAAATTATACGTAGAGGGAGGACTATGTGTGTATAACTTGCCGACATATAGTGGTAAGTGCACTCGAGTATACGCGACAGAGCTTCATAGGACCTCGTGAACGGGCGAAAAGACGTGTCAAGCGCACTTTTGTACCCTAACGTGTGTATGCGGAGAGTTAGGAAGAAAGGGAGAGAAAGTGAGGGAAAGTGAGAGAGAGAGAGAGAGAGAGAGAGAGAGAGAGAGAGAGAGAGAGAGAGAGAGAGAGAGAAACTAACGACAACACTTGAAGATAACATTGAGTAGTCTTGCAGAAAAGGAGAAGAGTTCTCGATCGTGCGCTTTTCGATCATCCTTCGCACTTTTCTGATTTCACCAGCTACTTTGCTAACTTTCTCGATGTCACAAAAACATTCTATCTCGTCGAGAAAATATCGAACAATGGATACTGAGATCACGAAACTGCAAAAATTTTGGAATGATTATATCGAAATTAGTTTGTATAATTTTTCTAGAAGTTAATGTTTTACGTATTCTGTCATCGCATTAAATGATCGCGATGCATTGAGTGTTGCTTTTAAAATGATTATATTTTAATAATTATTTTATCACATTAATAAAGTCTGTGTACACGTGTGTATCATTTTGATTATCAGTTTATTGTATGTCAAATAGATTTTATTTTATAAAAAACAATATATTTTGATCAGGACACACAGTTAGAAAATAAGAAATAGATTGATAACATTAGCGCAGTAAAAATAAAAAATGGGTAACATAATATATAAATGCCCATCAGTCAATTATAAGGCACATTTTTGGGTCATTTACCAGTAGCATAGAAAATAAATATCTGGATGAGCAGTTCTTTGTTTGTAATTCCCCTTACCAGAGCTCTCGAAACAGCATTGTTAACATACATGGCTTTTGACAATCATATCATTGAACTGTGTGTGAGTTGTGTCGAGGTTGTGCACTTATGAAAGTGCTAATGAGGAACGCTACCGATAAGTAACTGCTAACATTTACCATCTTTGGCAGATTTTACCTATATTATTTTTTTCTTTGTCAGGATTCTCGGCTAATTTCTTACTTTTTTTATCGCGGAGGCTATGATTAAAATATGTTCGTCGTGGTTTGCTCTTGATATCTAAAGTACAAAAATGATTTAGAAATGCCCAAAATATATAATGACTTTAATTTCTACTTTTGATTTCCATCTGTTATATCGATCAATTCTTTTTGGTATACTATATATATATATATATATATATATATATATATATATATATATATATATATCATAATACAAAAAAATATGAATTAGAATACTTAATAGCAAAACAGCAAATAGAGATTGTCTATATCAGTGTATGTCAGTATATACTTTGTCCAAAAGAGTTTTAATGAACTTGCCAAAAAAAGAGAAAAAAAATTAAAGTTCTTGAAATGATAATATTATAACATAGAAAATCCATTACTCAGAAGTTAAACGAAATTCGTTTGGGCGCAACTGCACTTCACTTTTCGCATGGGAGAGTTTGCCACCCTGCTCTTCAACTACGATGACGATGATGGCTCTGCAAAACTTCTCTCTCTCTCTCTCTCTCTCCCTCTTTTTCTCTTTCTCTCTCTCTCTCTCTCCCTTTCTGTTACTCCTTCTCTCTTTGAGCAACTCTTTAGTATTATTCCAAGGATTCCTACTCAAAAGAAATTCTCGTGAATAATCACGAGCACGTTCGGAATTCCCGAGTACTATAATTAAAAGGTGCAAACAATCCAGGCGCGAAGTTCCTTCAATTCTTGATATTTCACGAAAACTTTTCTTAGTATTATTGACCGCAAAGAAAGAGAAATATATCTTAAACTCACAAAAGACCAATTCAAATCGATGGAAAACACTAAGATTGCATATACAAGACTGGACGGTGAAATTGAAATCTTAACGAACTGACTCGGCAATTTGCAATAAATATATCTCAATTAAATTGCTTATGATTAAATACTTGTAATTATGATTCATATAAATTGTTCCAATATACTATCATACATTCTACAGAACACTACTTATAGAGGTCATTGTACGCACTCCTTGAAAAGTCAACGAACTTTTATTGCTTTCTATATGAAAACTAGATCAACTTCATAATATAACTATGTCGATACCTACAAAATTTGATTTTCTAGAACAATTTGACAGGTATCTAGTACAATCAAAGTAGATAATAGTAAAAAATTGTTGTTCAGCAGTAACATTTATTTACATGTGAGCAAGTAACATTTTATGAATATCGTCACTTGATTATCGATATATTGAATTTGAACTTGTAAGCGGCATGTATAGTTTTGCCTTTTACATAAGAGAGGTAGTATTTTTTGTTACTTATTTACCTAATAATAAGATAAAGTCATCTTGAACAAAGCTTCAGTCAGATAAAACACTTCCCGTAAAAGGCATGATTACGCATATAAAATTTAGATAGAGGAACACTGAGCCCTTTTCGCATATCACGAATGCTTGATCGGACTGTACACCCAAAGATACAGTGTCCGCTGGCAGCGCTGGCACGGTAGGTCAAGATATTCAAATTTCCTTCGAGTTCAGCTTATTACCGGGGGGAAACAACGAAGTGATGAGCCATCGCGCTCCAAAGTGCCAACTCTCGCCTGAAAGCAAAGTTTCGTCCAAGTCGAAGGGAGTCACCTGAGGGGGCGCAGAACTTGAACGCGTACGGCCGTCCTGATCACACGAGAAGCCGGCATCCGTGGCCGTGATAGAAAGCTTATGGGCCAGCATCACGTGGACGGCGACGCCGTTGAAGATGTCGGGCATCGCTCGCAAGACTCACCTTGTACGTGGACAGATCCTCGACGACGCAGGAGAGCACGGCTTCACGGCCGACAGGTATGGTCACGTTTGATATTGGCTCGATGAAGGCTGGTCCTTCTGAAACAGACAAATGGAGGACGATAATGTATGCGCACGAATTCGGAAAATAGGGTAGTGGCGGGAGTTACATGTAACACGGCTTGCCGTATATTATATTTGTAATATTTAATATTTCATGCTTGATCTGCACTCATTATCTAAATATACATAAATTCGCTTACAGAAAATAATTAAGATCTATAAAACTACAAAAAGTCGTTAAAAATTATCATTGTCAATTCTTCGAAATCACTATATTATACTTTAAATGTGCTTATGTCGACTGTATTTAGATAATTATAATTACCAATAGAAATATTTATTAATTAATCGCTATATTATTTTAGAAATTACTATGCAGGATAGCAAAATTTCAATATAATAAATAATATTATGTGAGATATTATTATTTGTTGTAGATAAGCAAATTTCATCACTGGAGATAATAATTTATGGTGTGAAGGTTCAGAATTTTTATCGGTCAAGACAAAAAAGTTCAGAAGATTGTATTTATAAAAAAAATGTTATATTGATTTCCTATGTTTTGCAATTGATGATCCACCATATTCGTTAATATTAATAATTTTTCTTGCTAAATATTTGTTTTACATAATTATTCTATAAATAATTAATATAATCAAATTTTAAGAAATAACTTTTCATTTTACGATTAAAATTTAAGGACACTTTTATATTATTTTAGGCACCTTCATTCGATATAATTGTATAAATTACTCATGGAATGATGGTAGAGTTATAAGTATGTACTTCATAAAAATAAATTGTTCTTTCTTAGTCAATAATAAAAAGAATATGTTTCAAAATAGGAATTGAAAAAATTGACTTTTAAGGAGCAGACAAGCAAATATGCAAAACATTAAATTATCCTGATTTTTTTACCGTTAGTCCAACACTATTTTACAATATGCCTGTGAAATTTCTGGCGTGATGCATCCTGAGTGCCGTAAAATATTCTGTAGCAATGTACGCTTAGCGAATGGAATGGAAATTCAAAAATCGAAGTCCGAATAGTAAACTTTGTAAAACTTTGCATTTACGAGCATTCTCGGCAATAGAAATTTGTGTTCGAAGGTCCTCTATTTATAGTCAGGCTGAGTTGCTTCTGTACCGGATGAAAAATGTGGCAGGAAAGTTTCAAGCAAGTCTAACAATGTAACTGCGAGCGCACCATCTGGCCCTTAAAACCGAATAAAGTAAAAAGGGTTTTATTGCAGAGGCGAGTATAGTCCTTATACTTGTGTAAATGGATAATGCAAATCCTTGCTCGGCAGTAATTTTCTTTTTACAATTTTTTGAAGAAAAGCTGCTGTTTCAGGATAGAAGAGCAGTCCGAGGAACAGTTACAGTTTAAATCGTAAATTTTAACGGCAAATAAAAATAGCTTACTTTTTGTAGGAACAAGTAAATCATAAATGCTTGTGAATGCTCAAGACCTCGCTCAAGACTATTGTCCGTGATGAAGATGATGTGAGAATGCATAATTGTTATGCTTCATTATATTTATTTTAATTAATAGTTGATATAATTATTTGAAGTTCTCTTTTTCTGTCCCGTATGCAATGATCGCATAACAAATTATATATTCTCACATTAAATATTATAAAATAATAGTGAGTGAGTTTTAGTTTTCCACCAATACATATTGATAAACTATGTGGTATATTTATATTCATATATTATTCATAATTCATAGTATAAACGTGTTTTCTATACATAGGCCCATTCCTTAAATATGGTTTATAATTCACACTAAACAATGTTGGAAGTATAAAGCAAGAATGCGAATGATAAGAAACGTATAATTTATTCGATCAATCAACTCCTAAGCCACTCGCTATGAAACTTAAATTGTAAGAAGTCCTATGCGTAAACTCCAATTACGAAGAAAACGCCTCGCTGCCAGTTCTTGAAGTAATTGGGCGAAGGAACACGCTCCATATTTAAGCTCACAGTTTCGACTTAATTTCCTGTATATCACGGGCAACGGCTCGCATTTAATCGGGGCGAGCCCAGAGAAGGAGGGTCCATGTGGGCTTCGGCAGATAAGCACTAATCCCGATTGCACATGGCTGCGCTGAGCGGATCGTGGATTATTGACTTCGTCCCGATTACCGGGTGGGCTGGACCTTTCCCGCAAGCTCGGGAGACCGGAAAACAATGACGCGCTGCCACCTTTGCCGCAAGATATACCTGAATCTATGGGAAAGCCCATTTGGACTATAGGCTCGATACCGAATTCTGACAAAAGCTTGAATTTAGCGCAAGATCGGGTAAATCAAATTGACCTCACCAACTCGCTTTTTATGTACGTAGGAACGCGCTGATGCCACGAAAAATATTAAATCTGTAAGACTATAAGTATAAGTAGATTCGTTGAGCACATTTGTCTGATCTGTTTTGCTACATTCTCTCTTAGGCGGAGATGATCGATCGAGGTTTAGAGTAACGATTGTTCAAGTATAAAGGCGCTGCTGCAATAGAGCAATTTTGCCAGAAAAGACAAAGAACGACTAGTATTTTGAAAAAATTAGATCTACAAAGATAACGTCGTTACTTGTACGTTCTAAGCTAACTGTACTGTCTAATAAATGCATTTGTAATTTTTGTTTATATTTTAAATTTCGATTTATAACTTGCTTTATTTATTACATTTTTTATCTAATCCTTTTCTTTAGAATATACTAGTTCTTACTTGTAACTAAGATATATAAATGTATATATGTTTGAACAATTAACTAATCGTGATGAATCATAAATAATGTAATAAATAAATAAATTAAATTATGCATGTGTAAACATTTAAATATTTTCATAATCTTTTCAATTCGATCAGTTTCTTAAATTTTATGATTATCTACACAGGGTTAGTATTAAATTGAACGTACGATATAATTATTTTCATAACTGACAATCATTCATAAGCCCTATACAACGAATATAATCTCTGATTTATGTATATGTGCACACACATAAATTATGTTAAGTAAAATATTTTTACAGTATAAACGGTTTTTCTGTAATCTGTTAAACTTACATAATATATTGCACTTATTTTATCATTGTAAAGAATTTTAACTTGATTGTACAAAAAGCATAGATTTACTATTTCGTATGCATTTAAAAAGAAATAAATACAAATTTTACACAAAATAATAATATTACGTTTATTATTTACATGAAATGATAAATTTTTTAATGAGTACCTAATAATAATAAGAATAAATTTGTCGTTCCTTCAAATGAAAAGTATTTTGATACTATATATTAATTAATAAATATTTTTTTATTGGTCTTACAGTCCAATCAATTTCAACCAAAAATAAAATAAAATAAAAATAAAAATAAAAATAAAATAAAAATAAAAACTAAAAAATAAAAAATAAAAATAATAATAAAAAATAAAAAATAAGAAATACAAATAATAAATAATAAAAATAAAAAATAAAAATTAAAAATAAAAATTAAATTAAAAATTAAATTAAAATGATAATGACAGTCAGACTGTCCTTGTTTATATTCACCCCCGTAGACTAATCTGAAAATAAAATATTAGCTGAAAAAATTCTTTGTTAGTAAAGTGCAGTCTGACTGTCCCCAACACCCTTACCTAATTGAAGACCTGTCCAACGTTTCGAGCTCGCTACGGCTCCTCATCAGGGACTAATCTAAACCTTATATTCTAATCTATATACTCATCCCCACCACCAAATTTCGTAAATTAAATATAAATTCCCCCTCTACACAAATTGTCCAAAACCAATCAATTTAATAAGGAATGATAAACACTGTCCAATCTACCAGACTCTAACATTAAATTCACATTATTTCGATTCTTGGAAATGTGAATACTTTCAAGACTCTCCCGTTTATACTTATTATTAATACCATATTCCAAAATATCCACATTCACAAAATCAAAAGAATGTAAAAACTTTAAACAATGCTCTTTTAAACCAGAAGTAATATGTGAGCTACGTAAACTATATTTATGCTCATAAATTCTCTTTTTTAAATATCTACCTGTTTGTCCAATATAGTATTTATCACAATCCATGCAATTAATCTTGTAAACAACTCCTGATTTTAAGCATAAATCATCCTTATCTTTGCAATTATTAAACAATCTACTTAAATTATTGCGATTTTTAAAGAAAATTTGAATGTTATATTTCCGAAAATTTCTTTTTATTCTTTCAGATAATCCTCGAACATATGGTAAGACAATAATTTTGCCTCCATTAAAATCAATTCCTGCACTATGTCTATTTTCGGTATTATAAATTTCAAACAATCTCTCAGCAATCAATCTATTAATAAATTGAATTGGATAGCCATTATTAATAAAAGTCTCTCTTACTATCTGTAAATTATTTTGTCTAAAATCTTTATGTGACAATTTAATTGCTCTGTCAATGACACCCCTCAATGCCCCAATTTTGTTTCCGAATTGGTAGTGTGAATTAAAATCTAAAAACCTACCTGACCAAGTAGGCTTTCTGTACCAATTAAGTTTTACCTTATTATTACTACATCTAATCACATTAACGTCCAAAAAACTTAACTGACTATTTACTTCAACCTCCCTTGTAAATTTAATTCTGTCATGTACAGAATTGAAAACATCCACCATTTCATCCACAAAAACTTCTGGAACAATTGTAAAGATATCATCAACATATCTCTTAAATATCATTGGTTCAAAAAGCAATTTTGACAAGGCTATACTTTATACTATAGATTTAAGATACTATATATATTTGAAATATACTATATATATTATATATATTTGAAATATATATAATATTTATATATATATAATATATATAAATATTTGATACTATATATATTTGAAATATACTATATATATTTAAGATACTATATATATTTGAAATATTTGATAAGTGGGTAGTAGATTACCCTACCTATTGAGATCATGATAGAATTCATGTTAGTACAGACTTCTGAATTTAGATATATATTTATGAGGAATAGCTGCCACAATAGGCAAATTATTTTTTATATAGTTTAATAAAAAAGAAGAAATTATGGTTCCATTGATTTAAATAAAAACTACTGCATGAATTGCTTAACTTAAGCTCGCTACTGTAGATCATTAACGGTAGCCTGAAATTGTAAGCTAATGGTACTGGTGCAGAATTTCTGCTAAGTTGCCTCTTTATCTTCCGTGCATGGATGTATTTCTGTCCCTTTCTCTCCACTATTTATCGATTGGCGCGTACAAACAGAGCTGCAGAAAATTAGTGGGTGACCTGGGAAATGCAATAGCCAACCAGCAACGATGAGAAGTACTGACAAACGGTATTTACGCGGAATTACAATTGGAGGCTCGATGTATGGCACAGCATCGATGCAATTAACGATTGCAATAAAAAAATCGCGAATTATATTAACCACAATAACAAGAAAAGAAATTATTGTGCATTTTATTTAAAAGTACGCAAGGAATCAGCCATTTATTCAACGCATCATAGCGTACAATTCAGTAACTGCGTTTAAATTTAATTTGCATTTTGGGCAGTATAACTGAATTGGTTTCTCCAAAACAATAAGATGTCAAAGAAAATCCGATGTTTATTAATTACTTCTAATTGTATGACAATATTAACTATTCTCTTTTAAAACCAGATAATAAAGTAAATGCTTATTTTGCATTACCTGTTAATAAGAACTTATTCGATACATATACATTATATATTTAACGTTTCTACATATTAGTTACTTTGTACAATAATCTCGTCTCTTCTTTCCATCTAATAACTAAATTGAACCGACTCCTATTGAATTTACATTCGCTCAGGGTTTTAGTGTGTGAAAATTTATTATTACCAAACTGAAAAAATCTAATTCGAAACTGTTCGTAGGTTGAAACTGCTCAAATTGGATGATCGACCTGTTTCACCTTTCGTAGGCCTTAGCACCTTATATATCAGCCTCAAATTTCTTCTCCTCATGGTTCAGTATGGAACACCACGAAAGTGATCGACAAATCCGAAGTGCATAGGCGCAGCAAATGATGCAGGTCGTTTGGAGTCAGTTATTATTTGTCAATTTTTTCGTGAGAACATTAGTTTTGAATAAATTTTATGAATAATGGTGCACATCGTGCAGTGTAAAATATTAGAAATTGTTAAAAATATAATCTTTAATCTATAAAAAAAAATTTATACTCAAAAATAGCAATAGAATACAAATTAGTACGCAATCTATAAAATTTGCGTTACACTGATAAAAAGAGGCACAAATTGCAGTAAAATCGAATTCTCATAATTTATTTTTTTGTGGCTTACAATGTATTGATTATATTTTAGATTATATTTTTTGTAATAATACTTATATTACATATGTAAAAGTATCGAACTGAAAAAGGAAGACATTGTCACATATCTGTATAATAAAATGTATCTAAATAATTCTATGTTTACTTTTAATGCATAATTCGTGTTTTAAATTGTGGTCAAAACGTCGTTAATAATCGCCCTCTTCCATTATTTTTTTCCCTTCCGTAATTACAGTTGCGAAGCGTCAAGCTTCGCTCTACTATATTCATCCTACTTTTTGGCTGAAATATGATGCTCGAAACGAGTTTTTCGCTAGAGCACTCGAGAAAAAAGAAGGCAGCACAAGCATCTCCGGGAATGCTATCAAAGCAGATTCGCGTAGATATTCACACCTCCGTGTTTCCTACTCTCTCGCTCCAAAAATTGTTCAACTCATCAGGCGGCCGCAATCGGTTTAAAAAATGTCCGACAAACCGAGCGGACGCGCTTTGCCTCTCGTTCTTTGTGCCTTCGTGCCATGCGAAGCTTGACGTTATTTTCACGATAGTTCCTTTCAAAAGTTTTATCCGACAAATTTAGGGAGGGAGTAGCTTCTGTCTAAAAGAGATGAGAGAAACAAGGGGAGAGAGAGAGAGAGAGAGAGAGATTGAGTATTCTTTAAGGCAACATGTCGAAAATTTTGAAGTAATTTACGAAAATAAACGAGATTGTTCATGTTTCAATTACTTTACTTACGCAACGTAATCTTACAGTGTAAGTAAAATTTATGGTCACGTGCAATACTTCATGTTGCCATTTCAAGTAGTTTAACGTTAATGTTCATTGTTCCAAGTGTTCCACTTAGTTCTATTAGACAAGCGATGTTTTTAGCCTATATTAAATAGCCTACATCTAGATATATAAATAATTACTCTTCTTAATTACAACAAATACTTTTAAGATCTTTATGCATCTCTCAGTATTCATTAATCATATTTGATTTTCAACGATCATGCTGTGCCGAGCCACTTATCATTAGCACGTTAAGGCTACTTCGCGATGAGAAGATTCGCACACGAAATGCACGTGCGTGATAAGTATAGGGTATGTGCGCCAGTTTACGCCAGTCAAACTAGGAACGCGCTAATCGGCTAATCAGCGACTCCTCCGAAGTTTTTCGCGTGGCCCTAGAAATTAACGATTATCAAGCTAATCGATTTTTTTTAAACAGCTGCTAGTTAACAACTTTCCAGTATACTCGGCGCGTTGGCTAAACTCAGTCCTCGAATTGTCATCTTTCTATGTTTCGGTAGAACTCCGCAAGTTCATAGAAGCATTTTCCTATTCGTGAAATTCCGATTATTACAAAAAATGTGTATAATACATGATAGATATAACAATAAAACATTCATGATATTACGTTTAAGAACAAAAAATATAATTTTGTATATAATTATCTCGTATATAATTTTGAAGTAGCGCAATAACATAAAAATGGAGTTGCTACAATAATTAGTATGCATTGTTGTAAAAATGAAAGTTGCTATGAAAGCTAGTATTTAGTTAAAAATGAAGGAAATGACGGTCCATATTAACTCTTATTAACTCCAGAACTATTTTTATTAAGAGCTTAAAATCGATTAAATGGTTTTTAAAAAAAAATACGAAAGAAGTAAAATTGAATGCGTAAAGAAAGTAAAAAGATTTACGAATTTAATTATCCTAATAATTGCAACGGCCATATTATTATGGTAGAAATTTTACGATTATACAATGTTAGATTCTAAATCACTAAAATATAGCTTGTTATATACTATATAACTAATATATAACTAATATATAATTAATAGATAACTCTAAATACTTCCAACTATTAAAAAAATACGAATTACGGGTAGATCACAGGTTGAAAAAATTATAGCAGTTTATGTTTGTGTTTTTAAAGATTTAGAATATCTGAATATTTTACATACTTTTAATCAGAAGTATAAGTAAAGCAAATGGTTTAGTGAAATGTAAAGCGGTAAAAGGAGTACGTTTTCTGTAGGCTGCTAAAGTATTTTAAAGGAAGAAAAGAGGAATAAAAATTTTCTATATATATATATATATATATAATAATAATAATAATAATAATAATAATAATAATAATAATAATAATAATAATAAACTGAATTGTATAATCACAGTGAATTTTAAATTATAAAAACTAACATTACTATTTAATCTAATTATTCACCGAAATGAAAGTCAATTTGAAAAGAACTTTTTTCAGAGTATCAGATTACAATAGATGAAGTCTAAGTGTAACAAGTCAAAACTAATGGAATGGACAGGAACCGGACAGGAACGAATTTCAGATTACTGGAAATTTAGCAAATTATTATAGTTGTATTGATGGTGCCAGTAAAGATTAACTCTCTCTCGGAAATATCACGAACAATTATACCTCCTCAACCTTGCCCATGAAAAGTATCCTATAAATTAAACAACTACGAACATTATCTTGTATCTTACTATTAAAATGTCACGAATACCTATTCTAATTAATAGTGTTAATATTATTTTACATTGTTCTAGCTGACATTTTTCTAACTATAGAATCTTTATGCGAATTAGTTTTTACCAATATCATCTTATGGAATCTTTGTGAGCGTTTTTATAGATGAGATTCTTTTCGTGGCGAACATTGGTACCAAATAGCTCCAGCAACATTTTTCTTGATCCTTTTCTGACGAATGTCGATGCAGAATAATTTCTATATGTGATTTTTTTTCTCAGACAATATTTGAATATAATAATTTTCATCAGTAAAAGCAGTATAATATTACGATATTTCATTTCTAATAATATACGAATAGTATTGATAACATCTAATTTGTGGTATATTTTCTTTATTAATATCGTGGAATACATGTATATATATATATATATATATATATATATATATATATATATATATATATATATATAGTGAATATAATCCCGACTAAACCCAAGAAGATATCTCCTAATTAAATGCAGAACTACGTCTCATATTTCACGGGATTAAAAAGGTGTTGAGCTATGTATTTCCCTATCCCTCTCTATCGCGCTGCGCATCGCAGAATCCGTGCGAAATTTACTTCATTTCTGGCTTTAGTATTAAGCTAAAAATGTGTACATTGACTATCTTGCTTTAAAACTTTCCTTATAATCCGCGGAGTGTCGAATTACGGCCGCGCGCTGCTGCTCTGGATTTGAAACTCAAGCACCATCCGGAGTTCCTCCAATTACTGAATAATATAAGACCCGATAAAATTACGGTGCATTTAATACCGATTAACGAACTGGTACTCAGAGAGCTCACTGGACTTTTTAACTCGATACGTCTCGACGAGAATAAGCGAATGCTCACTGCTACAGGATCTTTGTTTCAATTGACGATTGAAGATTGATAACCAGATAGATATAGCTGTGACGTGGATGGAAGATATAATATTGAGACTTATAGCACTTAACTCAGATCTTATACGTTTCATTGCTTTTTTCTATTACTTTTAGATTTTACGGAATTAACAAGATTTTATTTTCCTACTAATCTCTTTAAATAAATTAGCTAATGTACAATATATCAAAGCAGTAGAAATATATCCAGATTTACCTTAATTAGTCTAATCAGTTTAGATCATTTCTGATGCCAATTACTGTCATGCATTTAAGCTTTTTGCAGCCATAATTCTAGAGAAGTTACTTGCTGTTAATCTTTAAAGAATTACTTTAATTTTTAAAAATTGACTATATTATAAATAAATAATATAAATATTCGTTATCGTTTAGTTGCCAGCGTAATACTTATATCTGTATTATTATTATTATTGTTGTTGTTGTTGTTGTTGTTGTTGTTGTTGTTGATGCTGCTGTTGTTATTCTTATTATTATCATTAACTCCGCCAACCGAGATCAGGCTCAAGAGGGAGAACAAAGTTGGCAAACGACTAGCGTTCGTGAGCCTCGCAGAGGACTCTGGGACACTGGGTAGCAGGGACGCAAGGCGTTCGACTGTAGGATGCCTCCATGTGTTACCTCTGCCCAGGGACCAACGACAGTGGTAAATCACGTTGCTAGGTCTGAGGCTTGTGCGGTGTTTCGCGAAGCCCTAGCCAGGTCTCGCCAAAATGATTAAAGTTCCGCAAGCAAACCTAAACAGGAATCGGACGGCGAGTTATCTACTCACGGAAATCTTGAGAAGGAAGCTGACATCGTTATCATCAGCAAACAATATCGGGATGGAGATGCGAGGGTGTGGTATCTGGGTAAGGGACAATAACGTAAATTACATCAGCTGTTATCTCATCGTGATTGAGGCCATAGGGGATTTTCCGTCTAAACTGGATGCCCTTAAGGATGTGATTAGGGAAATGGAGGGGGGGCTGGTAGTGGCTAGGAATTTTAACAGCAAAGCTCTCGAGTGGAAAGAACCCTTATCGGACTCCAGCGGAAGACGAGTGATGGACATGGCATCCAGACTAGGTCCGGATATCCTGAACATCGAATCCACTTTGACCTTCCGGAGGCCAGACCACAGGGAGACCATCCCTGATGTATCCTTCGCAATGGATATTCTGGTCGTACGTGTGCGGAACTGGCTGGTGATCGACAACTATACAGCCAGTGATCACCAGTAGATCACGTTCCGCGTTGGTGAAATCATGCCGATCAGGGCGACGGTTGAACGTTGCCACCCAGATGGCTCATCGCGAGAAGTTTTCCCAAGGAAATTCGCGGGTCGTGCTCGCCATCCAACTTATTGGTGGATGGACGAAATCGTGGAATTGCGGCGGAAATGCTGCGGTTGCGCCGTGTAGCCCAGAGGGCTCAAAGGTGCGTCTACGATACCGCTTTTAGGATCGCCAAACATCCAACGCTGAAGAAGACTCTAAAGTGTGTCATCGAAGCTAGTAAACACGGGTACTACAAAAACCTGGAATAATTATTTATACATAATTATTGTTATATTTACATAATTATATATATATAACCCGCAAATGAGGCGTGTTCCGTAAGAACATGCCTATGAGCGAGGAAGTGATGGAGGACATCATTCATATCCTATTCTCCACTCATTCCAAACGAGGGGATGAGCTCCTAACTCCCGAGGCACTACCCTTTAAAAGGGTGGAGCTAGAGAGAGCAGCGCGCTCTCTGAAGAACAAGGCACTAGGGCCCGACGGACTTCCGGCGGAAGTGCTAAAAACGGTGGGAAAGAGCTATCCGGAAATAGTGATGAAATCCTTTGATTGGACATGCCAGAAGGCTGCTCGCTGATCGGGTATGCGGACGTAATAGCTGTTATTATTGCGCGCAACATGACGCTGACACAGACACACCTCAATCAGACCATGCGCAGAATTCGCTGTTGGATCAGCGATCATAGGCTGGAACTAGCGGAGACCAAAACTGAGATCATGCTCTTCACGAAGAAACGCGTTCTCAGAGTGCAGTCGCTAACTATTGGAGAGGTGTTGGTCCCGATCAAGGCGTCCGTCAGTACCTGGGAGTGATGCTATATACGAAGCTCACCTTCTGGGAATATATTCGGAAGTCGGCGGACATGGCGGTGACGGCCTCCCTTTACAGGGCTATGATCAACGTAGGAGAACCACGTTCCTACACCAGGCGGCTGCTTATGCTAGCTGCTGAGTCTGTCATGCTTTATGGCGCTAAAGTTTGGCCCGAAGTGTTACAATACGAAAAGTACCGTGATTGCTGTACAGAGTAGATGCGCGCTTTGTGTAGCGTATTTACATCGCACGGTCTTGGATGCGGCTTCCCTAGTGGTTGCCGGGGTCATCCCGATAGATCTCCTGGCCCAGTGTGTTGTCCCCATAGCTCTTGGAGCTGTAGGAAGCAGTCGACGGAATGCGACAAGAAAGTAGTTTTTTAGTAGGAATGCTTTTGTGCAGGTGATTTCCACATACCCGGGGATCGGTCCCCGAGATCCATAAAAGATTTTTCTTCTCCTCTATACAAAAATTATTATTATTATTATTATTATTATTATTATTATTCAATATATAAAATATTTATTATTATATTTCTTATATAGAGAAAAATAAAAGAACTGTAACCACAGAACTTAATGTTCATAGATTTTCAAGTCGATCACAGTATACGGTGCTATTGTAAAGCCATAATCAATTTATCTGGAAAATGGATATTTATTTGTAGATACATTCTTACTAATAATAATTTAATTTTTTTTTTGTAAATAATCGATTTACATATACGCAAATATTTAACACGACAACCTCTTTTTTTAACAACATCGTTTATTATTATTGCATTTTTTATTTCATATTTTTCTTTGTTATTTTTATTAATGTCCCATTATTTTTTTAAATCATATGGCAGGAAATAAGGTCTAGCTGAAATTATATTCTCAGCCCATAAGTCAGTTTGTGAAAAGAAATGTGAGGACTTTAATCAACTAAATCGCTGTACTATTGCAACCCAAAGAAATGTCTGTATCTATTCTATGAATTCAAATTATTTCGAAGCGATATTATAATCATGCAAAGAATATGAATTGAAAGTAATAATCGCTTTTCATTCAGACCTGCTCATCACTTCACCTTAAGTGCTATTCTTTTCCGGTGCACTTTTTATTGGCTACAAATTTTTTTTGCATTTCGAATGAATTAATTTCTTCAGACTTCTTCAGTTACTTCAATGAGCTATATACTGGTATGAAACTTTTTAACGTGTGATTAAAGTGGAATTTTATCATACTTTGTGCGTACTCATTCGGAAGAGTTTGATTAAACTTATAATTGCATGGTCTTTAAAGGAAATGCCCCGAAGACATTTATTCCTTTTCTTCTCACACTGCATTATCGTTTAATCACTTCATTTTATAAGCTTGTAGTTATCTGTAATTTCAATAGAAATGGTAATTAATAAAAATTTCTCCATTCGGACCTAAAAAGTTTTTTATACAATCAATTGAAATGTATGTTCAGCCTTTAATTAAGCTATAAGCAAACTTACGATCATTCTACCTTTCTTAATTAGATAAGCAATATTAATAATATTAATAGTATATATATTCTAATAGCATTGCATTATTAATTAATAATTTTCTACATCGAAATTTTTTTATAATATTGCAGCAAATTTAATTATTAGAAGATTGTTTTTAGCAAAAACAGGTTCGTAATTATATTCGATCAAATGTATTTGTATACTTTTTTCACTGCTAAAATTGCTTATGCCACTACGTTGGACTTTAGCTAATTTGACAAAATTTGTTTAAGTATGGGAAAGCATAATACAGAGTCGCATGTTAAAAAAGGATTTACAAGAAATTTCTCCAAATATTAGGCAATATCAGCAGATTTAAAAGTAAATATGAACCGCTTTATAATTCCATAGCAGCCATAGCCGTAGAGACAGTGCAAGTAATATGGATTTGAAAAGTAAATCTGAAATAACAAGGCATTTACAATAATCTCTGCTCACTTTGAAAAGTGCACGACTCAACTTTTTGTTCAAACTTCCACTGTTCCGTGTTCAAACTTCGACTGGTACGAAAAAAACTTAAATTCTTTCTTTCTGGAATTAATAATTGACGATTAATTATTGAAAACCAGTTTTGAATACTGAATTGTCCTTGTAACCATAATGCTTAGAAGGAAATGTTTAATGAGCAGTACACGATTACCACCATCAGAATATAGATATGCCATTTGAGAAACGAGGAGCATGCAGAATTATTTCTCATGAATAGAACGATATTAATTTGATCCAAAAGAAAATCCTGTGGTACGTCAGATGAACTATAAAAACATTTCGAAGCAGAATTATTCATTTTAATATATTTTGATTTATTTATCAAATAAGTTCGCGACACAACAATCAAGCTATAACACGTATGTATCTTTTCTTCTAGCTATAGATTAAGTATAAGACAATAAAAGAGTTATCAAATAAATTTAATTCATTTTTAACAAATAGTAAAAAGTTAAAAAGTCTTATTGATAACAAATACTGAATAAGTAGGGATACGTACTTGAGCGCAAAATAAAGAAAGAATTCCAATTTGTTATAAATCAATTAATACAATAATTGCTTCAATAAGAATTTATTCATCAGCAAATTATTTTTCTTTAAAAACAACTTTGCTATAACTATACAATATAATTATTAGATTATAAGTATAAATCAAAATTACACATCAAGAATTGAATATTTGAGAGAAATAATTCAATATCCACCTTGTAGCTTTTGAAAAAAGTACAATTGAATCAATCTCGATCAGACTATTCCTCAGTTCTCTAGTATTTTAATCTAACAGCTTTATACGCTGTTGTCTGCCGGCTTCGGCGAGAAAGGCCACAGACAGGCATGAGACAGATCAAATTTAACGATATTACTAGTCGCTATGATATATCTTTATTTGGATTTACTTCACGGCTTGGCGCGCACGCGTGCTATCCCTTCCGTGTTTATTCCTTATAGTAATTAATCATCGAGGGGTCGAGCGAGCGGGGTTCGCACACACGCGCGCTCCGGGCACGCGGCGGTCTCGTGACCGCATTTGCGTGCCTCGACTAAACCAGGGTAGATGAATGGTCCGCGGCCGCAACCGAGCCAGTTCACGCCGTTAGACTACTTTAGAGAGCCGAGAACGGGGCGAGACGAGCGTTGGAACGAGGAAAAAGCGAGGCAAACTCGAGGCCCTGCGTGTCCGGGCTTTTGTTTTTCTTTTTTGTTCGTGCGCTTAACGAGCTTTGAGCGGCGGGCGATATCGAAGTCGGAAGCGAGTGAAAGATTTTGTTTCGGCATCCACGTGGACAGAGCGAAGGCTCCGCGTGCCTTGCGCTATACGCTAAAGCCGGAATAACGATATGAGAACGGCAATTTGCATGCATTCAAGGCCTAATGAGTATGACGATAAGCGTGCCGTGAAATTAAGCTCGACCACCTCGGACTGTCTTATCTTCGTTTTCCCGCGTCAAGAATAGTGCATCTTATAGAATTCAATATTATCAATAATTTCTTAAGTATTTATTTATCATCATTTTTAAGAACAACATACAGAATTAAATTAACAAATTTATTCGTTCCTCATTCTATTATTATCAAAACTAACATTTTATAGTTCTAGTGAATATTATAAATTTCATAGTATCATTAAAAGAAGTTACTTATTTGGTTGTGAAAACTTAATAATATGCCCGATATAATATTCTTTTAAATAAATTTACGTGATCGATAGTTATAAATATCAATTATATATATAAATATATATATATATATATATGTATATTATCTGGAGGCTATTAATATGTAACGTTCATGTAAGAAAACTATTCGTGTTCGTACAATTTGTAACAAAATTTTTCGAAACACATTAAGTAATCGGATAATTCGAAGAGAAATGCCTTCACGATATTATCCCATCGCATCAAACCTACAATTCTCGAGCCCAGTATTAACATACCGACTCTTCTCCACCTACCAGCCGCACTTGTGTTTTCCGAATTAACGAGCCTCTCGCCCCGCTGCCCGCACCGCCCGTCGTGCATTGCTTCATTCTATTAGTTTTACGTAGATATATACGTACATATATCCCACCCGATAAATCAATTATCGAGCGAACGGATTATACCGCTATGTCGCTTATACTATACTGCTATCCTCGCGTTTACTGGCATTCCCTCGTAGAGGCATAAATTGTCACTCCGGTGGCTGATTTCAAAGTCTCTAACCCAGGAGCAGGGGACTTCCCGGCCCATGGGAATTCCCGGCACTCGTATTTCAGGGTTCGCTGATTTCTCCTTTCTTTCGACCGTGCGTGCCTGGTCTGCTGCTGCTTCTGTTGCTGCCGCGCGATTAAAATCTAGCTGCCGCTTGGCGACGATTATTTTGGAACTGCTAAATTGAAATTACTCGTCCGATTTATAATTATTACTTGATTTTCGATTGACTTCTTAATTAATGAAGTTTGTTATTCATTGTATACCAAGAAATATTATTACTGATATTGCATATGAATACTATACATATTGATTCCATTAATTTTATGTTTACTTTAAATAAATAACTGTAAATAATTTAAAAATCAGATTATTTGGAGATACCATTTGGTATTGGAGAGTACTTTCATATTTTTTCTTACTAAATGTTTGGCATATAATAAACACGCTGTTCATTTAACGATAGTATACGATTTTCTCATCTGCGAAGTTATTTACTCTGATAGAAAAATAGGTAAATAGACTTATACTTTTAGCGGGTACAAAAATATAAATTACGAGCACGAAATAATAATCGGGTTACTACGTCGCCGTATATGCTTTAGCTTGTCGGACAAGCGATCGCCATGCATGCGTTATCTCGCAGCCGCCAAAGTATGGCCCGAGTATAAACAGAATTTGCGCTATCATAGCGTAGTTTGTAGCCTAATTAGTTTATGCTGATATATTGTTGCGCACAACTTCGCTCGCATATGTGCCAATCGCGCAAAGCGCGTTTAACACGGTGAACACAGTGTGACATTCATGTGCATAAAGATAAAACATATAATCCAAAAAAGGATTCGAAATTTTATAAAACCCAAAAACTATTGAATATTATTTTTAAAAAATGTCCTTATCGCAAATACGAAACTATTGCATTTAATTATTTGTTTTTTAATATAATAATTTTATAACTTTTGATTAAATGATTAAATGTCGATTAAATGTTTCGAAATAATTACAATATCAAAAAAATTCATCAATTACATGCTCAAATATATATTTAAATAGCTTACTTAGATTGAACTAAGCAAATGCCATTCAATGAATGATGAAGTGAGAATTATTATATCAAGTGAAAAAGATATTGAAATCTATGCTAAGAAACCAGGACAGCGTAGAAAAATACTTGGAATAAAGAATGAAAGATTACATAATGAAAGAAATTAGTTTTTAGTAACACTCAAAATTATTATGTATTTAATGAGTTTACTTGATAATGTTTTATTGACATTACCAAATTAAAAATACAATTTACATAAAAAGTGAATTTGAAAATTTAATTAAAAATTTAGGGCAGAAATAAGATCCTGCTATTAATTAAATGAAACAGCATAAAACTAACCTTTTAAATTATTATTTTGCTCTCTTTGTGAACTTTTCTCGTGGATTTTAAAACAGTGGCAAATAAAACAGATCAAAGAGATTACAGAAGAATATACCTGACTCCACACAGAAATAAGTGTGGCTGTTTCTAATAAATCTGTATAATGTCATTCAGTTGTATACAGTATACAGCTATATTGATTTTATATACACTGTTTACTTATTTTTCTCCGACATTCATGATTATGAATTAGTATAATGAAAAATATGTTCAATAGAAACAGTAAGCTCTTTGCGTATTTTAAATAACCATATTGAGTGATTAGTATTACATATTAAGTTATTAGTATTAAAGAATTTGCAGAAAACAAAGAAAGACCTTGAAATTTCTATTTTACTTTTCATATATCTAATTCACACGAATCTTCTAATTTGCGTTATATAATTGTGTACTTTGAAAAGCTTCAAAAGAATTTAAATATCTGATTACCTTCGGATTCAGTGAATTTCAAATCAACGCACTTCCCTTTTCATTATCGATTGTTTGGTTGAGGATTACTTGATACTTCTTAAGATCTAATACTGTATTTCTTTAGCGAGCAAAATTCTGAAGCTTATAACTACATAAAGTCATATAAGCAATACATATCAAGACTAACATCATTTTTGAAGAAAACTTGCTTCGTAATTACAGAAACATATGCTTACCTATTCAATAGAAAAAAATATATTTTAAGTATTTTAGAGATCTTCGTTACATACATCGCGGTTGCGCAACCTTCTATATGTATAAGGATACTTTATATATGCTACGATATGTACATATAAACGCATTTTGTGGTCTACAAGCGCAGTTCTCCGTTCTGGAAAAAGTTAAATAAATACTGGATCAAGCATTCAAGAAAGTTAGAAAATTCTACCATCAAAATCCAAGCTAATTATTATAGTACTACTGCATCAATATACGACTTAGCTGAAAATTAAAATAGCTTTTCTGTATCGCTACTTTTTCCACATCTCTAGAGCTTAATGATTATCAAACATAATTTCAACTTTGACCCGTGCTGGTTGGATTCACGTGCACACTGCCAGAATGTCAATTACGAAAGTGTACATATGTGAATAATTATGCGAACATCAGCGCTACATGAACGCGTAGCCGAATCGGGTACATATACGCTTCCAACCGTAGACGCGGCCGATACACGTCGACGAATAAGGCGTGTGTAATTGATATTGGCGTAACTCCGACTGTTCGGAAAGCGGACTCACTTTTTGCTCAGGAGCGCATCCTACTGGTAATATTTCATATCATAGGCGCTTTGTGAGCAAATAATTCCACTGACATTAATGGATCTGTTTTTCTCCCTCTGATTCTTAATTTTTGTCGCTTCAGCAATGCCCTTTTGATTAATCACCGATTATAGAAGTACGTAAGCGGAAAATTACAAAATAATCACAAAACTGTTCGTTTATCACATAAGGTCATTCGTATTATTCTAAAATCATTTGTTTATAATAAAGTAAATTTGTAATAAGTAAATTTGTTTTTAAAAGACTCCCGGCATTACTATACATGTTCATCTCACAATTCGGCTTCGAATTCAGTAGATCGCTTAAAAAAATCGAGGAAATGTCCAAACTGGTGGTATGACAACTTTTAAACTGATAAATATTAATATTTATCTTTTTTATACTTGAATACAGGAGGATCTATTTAAAACATCATTTCACTTTTTGAGCAATTATTGTTGTATATTTAGTTTATATTACAGCTCTGTATTGTATATAGAGCTGTATATTTCTACTTGTAAATGCTTAACTAGATATATTAATAGAATATAATATAAGGTAATCTATTAATTTTTCATCCAAGACCAATGACTATATATGTTCAAAATTGGACCCCGCATATCGATTTCTCGATTCTATGCAAACTTTCCCAAATGTATAAGCTTTCACGTCGAAATTGAGATCTATGGAACTTAATAATCTCCGAGGATGGGCAGTAAGAAAATCGTCGTAGGTTTCACATGTTATTCGTGAATCCCTGTAATTTCTAAAAGTAGGGGCTACCGTATCAGACTCTGCTTGGAACACGGAGGGGAAATTTATCTCTCAATCGATTTATGATTTTCTCTTTAAGAAAGGAAGTTTATTACGGCTTTTCACTTACGATTAATTGGAAATTTATGAGTACAAATAATAATTATTTGCACGTTTTAATAACTGACCTTAATAATGTTAATAAATATATCAATTATACAAATATATGTAACAACATGAAGCTAATTGGGTCTAAAACTTTACAATGACTAATTATTGAATAATCAAATAATGAATCCTATCAGGCTGCACATTTACAAGCGAAGCTTAACTTGTTGTCATGCCGAATTATCGCAGCTGTTCTATATTATCATTTAAATTGAGAACTTGCACCTTTCTATTTCGTAATTTCAACAATAGTTTATCGCCTGAATCTCAACGTGTGCTCGAATTACTGAATTAGTCTGTTAGCAGTGACAATCAAAATACTCGTTTGCATGCTGAGGCACGACTGCATCCTCCTCTTTCTCCTTCTCGTGATCTCTTCAGAGTCCAGGACCAGTAGTCCCGATGCTTGGTTCTACGGACCCCTCTGAGCGTTAATTAAGCACCGATCAATTACACCGAATTCTCTAGTGGTCGCTTGCGGCCCCGCGCGTATCTTCTCCGCACCGCGACCAGCCTATTGCAATCTAATTTGATGTATGCAACTTCCAGCTGCTCTCCATAAATCTTGCAGCATTCGACGATCTTAATTGACACCGCTGGCACTGCTTTTAGCATACTTCCTATTTATCTTGCAACGGAGCTTAAAGTGGAATCTAATAGGTCGTGAAATAATGTAATGAGAAATAAAATCTTCATATCTGATTAGGCTTTTTTCAACCGCATTCAGATTCCTATATTTGTATAGAATATAAAATTACTTTAACAATAAAAAAGAATCATTTATGTAATCTATATTGACTGTTTTTTTCATCTGCTTGTCCCCGTTCAACTATTTAATTGATTTAACCGTAATAAACTGAACTTCAGCGAAAAGCTTAAATAGTATATTATAAATTCTAATTTATTTTAAAGTTACTTCCATTGTAAGTTAACTATATAAGTGAAAAGTTTGTAACTTTGACTTTAACAACAGAATCCTGAAAAATGTACACATGTAGGAACTAGCGCTGAAAGCTTTCGAACCTTCCAACTACTCGAGCTGAACGAACTGTTTCAAGCTGTTTCAGGTATTTTAACTGTTCGTATTGATTAAAGAATAACAGCTCGTACGACTCAAATTTCTTAATAGTTCAATCAGTTTGAGCTCTTCGAATCCCTCAGACTTCTCCAACACTTCGAAGCTGTACGAAAACTTTGAGGAAAAAACTTTAAAAATAATAAATTTTTTACAAAATAATTTCTTTCATTTTACTCCAAAGAAAATATACGAAAATTTTGTTTCAAAAATGTGTATGACCAACCACCGAACACTTACACACACTCTTTTTTAAAACCATTGAATATTAAATAGACTTACATCATCTACTATAAAATGAATTTATAAATATATGGCAGAAATGGAATTAGTTTGTAATATGAAATCACTAGATAAAAAAAATTTCGAATGAGGCTTAAACCCTACTTTGAATTTTGATAATACAGTAAAAAACTTTCTATACTGTAAATAAAACTTTTAAACCTAAATAATAAATAAGATATATTTTTCTGTAAACAATTAAATTATTAAGCTATAAAAATATGAATTACTATATTAATTTCATCAAAAAAGTTCAAATACATTGTTTAATCGATTAAAATATATAAATAATATAAATATATACTGAAATCTCAAAATATACTACATTAATTTAATAGAAAAATAATTACACTATAGTCCATCAATGTTTCACCTGCATTATAGAGACAATGAAGCTGGAGTAAATTTCATAAGTAATCATGTGCTTTCAAAACATAGCCTTTTTGGTATTAACTGCCAATTTTTAAACTTACAATTTTATATATCGACTGAAGAGTTTTCTTACTATCCTTTTAGTTCTTTATTCCTAATAATGCCAAAATCAATATCTATCGTCAGATCAAAACTTTACAACATCAAGTGCTATATCTCAAAACTTTCAGTAATATTATAACTATCTATTCATTATGCAATTTTTACTATTTTTGAAAAGCAGTACATTATTAATATATCTTAATCTTTAGTTTTTGCTTTAAAATAATTATACAAGATAAATTATGTTTGTTGTTAAAATCATCTCTAAGTTATAAATAAGTGTTTTCTTGTCTTATTATAGCACTAAGTTATAATGCAAACATTACAAGCAAGATCCACGATGGTAAACAGTAATAATTTTTGCAAAATAACGTTACTAAAAAACTAAAAATACTTGGATTTAAGGAAAAGTCTAATATATTTCTGTAGAATGTACTAAATTGTTAGTTTAATTTTAAAAATATACTATATAAAAATTTATTTGTATAATTTATATTGATATACATGTCATCATAAATATGCTTTTCAAATTTCGTAATTTAGAAAAAGTATATCAAAGTCAACATTAGAAAAAAATGAATAAGATATTGAAGATCTACGCTTCTAATTGCATCAAATAATGTATGTTGAGTATTGAGTTCCGTAATATAATAATCAGCCTCCCGCCAAACTTTGCTGATAACGTACAATAGTTACTTTATCGACCTACCCTCATCACTGAGATCATATTTCATTCAAGCCTTACGCGTAAATTTGTTCAGTTTGATGAATATTTACTTATATATTTATATGCATATAGTTTACACAATTACATTTTATAAGAAACATAATTTTTAAAGTACAAGTTTAAAATAAATTTTTGTATATTGAATAAAACGAAAGCTTAAGCAGGACATTTTATTTACTCAATTAATTTCTATAAGTTTTTATTTTATTTTATGCAAATACATAAAAATTCAACAGTAAAATTATCCAATATAATCATCGAGCTACTGAATGTATTGTCTAAATGGATTGAAAAATGTTCTAGTAGAACTATATTAATATATTTCTGTATTTTTTTGTTACATATTTCTTAATTCTTTTTCCTTGAAAGGTCGCTAAATAAATCGAAGCCATTTAGTATTTCAGATATTATATCGTTATTTCATCAATATAATATATTTTTTTATAAAATTGGCAAAATATTGAGTTATTTTAACAATTAAATAAATGCAAAAATTAATACATGCATAAGTTTGATGAAATATTGTTTTTTTCTGTAAAAAATGAAACTAATACAATTTTTAGAGATTAACATTGGTATTTATAAAAATAAATTTCAGTTCTATATAGCTGGATATGTTCTATTATTGTGAATATGAGTTAATAATATGCCATTCAAATTGCTTTTGGTTGCTGATAACCTAAGTGAACCAACATATTAACTCCAATATATGAAATGTATGTTAAGAGAAATATTATAGATAGTTTAATATTATATACCATAATAATATAAATAGTATGGTATTATAGATAATGAATAGTAGTGTAAAACTGTATAAGAGCCGAAAACTTGTATTTTTGTCTATTTTTTATGCCAAAAACAGAAACCGTAAAAAAACTTAAAAAGGATAAAAACATAAAAAGCATTCTTTGATTAAATATTTCTTAATTTTATTAATGATAAAGTAAATTGATATGTAACCATAAGATTTAAAAAGAATAAATTAAAATAACATAACATAACAGCTGAAGTTTAAGACAAATAGAAATAATACTTGTCATGTATATTATAACAGTACTCCATAAATGAAAGACGAATTTTTTTATCAAAATATTAGCATTTTTAAAATTGTATGTTCACCGCGACTGAAGTGTCAGCATATAGTTCCCAATATAATTTTTAAATCTTTAAACTCTTGAACATTTACTCAATATCCTTCGACTAGGGAGTAGAAAATTAATAACACTGGGCAAGTACAGTTCTATTGCTGAAGCTATATGATTAATTGCATTCTCTGCAGCCGGTGCGGAAGCTTTCGCGCGTAGCGTTGACCAAATCAATCGTAAAGCGGACAGCGTTTGGATCTCAAAGTCAATTCGCCACTTGATTACCGGGACGTAGTGCTTCGGAAAGTTTCAAAATTCAATAGCTTCAATTCTGCCCTCTCAAAGCCTTTGCCTTCTCTTGAAAGCGAGAGTCTAACTCCGTACACCAGTTGCATTATTAAAACAACAATTGCGTTAAACAGATTTTGCAAACCAGTGCACATCAATGGTTATATTTTTACGTTTCATAAATATATGAACAAGCGTGCCAGATGACGTCTATCAAATATTAGAGAGCCACTACACAGTTTTAATTATGCAGCATACACTATGCAGGTTTGCATGAGTTGTTGCACGTATGGTAACTTTCATGTATTTTTTTTCTCTTTATAGAAAAAGTTATTCAAGTACTCATCTTGCCTAAACAACTTTTTCACATTTCTTGGCTTTTTGATTAATTATTTCGCAATGTATAATTGCATATCTAGAGGATAACTTAATATTTATATATGTTTTGTGTGTTATTGGATCGATATTTGGATTAAATTGATACCAGATCTAATTATTATCCCGTTTTTTGATATAGTGTATTTTTGAACGAGAATGATAATTTGAAGAAAAAGTTACAAACACCCGGTTAAATGATGTTTGATGAATGTTTCTCACCATAAACTAAACTGTTTTCAAGGATCATATCATAAATATATATGTCCATAAGTATCTTGAGAGTCATAAAATAGTACGATGTAAGACTAAGAAGTCAGAGATCCTATCGGAGTTAGGCCAACTCTGAGTAACCTAGTTATGCCACTCTTTTCTTTAGTATGGCCAGCAGAATTTCATTCAGATATGGTCTCATCAATTGACTCAATAACCCTGGGCTCAATTCCTTACTATCATTATACAGAAGCCTCTATGTTCTTCAGCTCTTACAAAGTGTGGAAAGTGTACCCTAATCCAATAAAATAACATTTCCTTTCCGTTTAAGCAAACTCTCATGATAACAGTTTCAGAGTTTTTAATGTAGCGTTCGGATAGTGATTTACTAAAGCTGCTTCTGCCTCTTTATTCTATTTCTTCATAGTATTTTTCTGAGAATTTTTCCATAGTCTTGTGATTGTATTTGCCTCTGGTAGTCCTATAGACAATCGCATGTACATTCACATAAGTTTTTCTGAATATTATAACTTATTGATTGAAGAGCCTTCGAGTTACGTACACTTTCAAGTACTACCAGCATACTTTGTTTTTCTATCACTTACCTGAAAGCTTTTAAGTTTGCTTCCAGCCATGATACGACACAATGTGAAGCTATGAACAATTCATTCAAGAAATTTGATTTCCCTGATTTTTTTTTTTGTAAAGTCTTTCCCAACTCCATTCTGTTGTACTTGGATTTCTAGCCCAATGTGCTAATATTACTTTTGCAAACACCAGCTCAAGTTTGAAGTAAGCAAGGTCTGAAAAAAAAGATTCATCGAAACCCTTCAGCATTTGATCATAACACAAATTCTGTTCGAGAAAAGCAGTTATACCAATTATATTACGAAAAGTCGATATCGTCTTCGACTTCAGGATATCTAGATTTGCCACAAATAACTCCAGTATTTTTGAAGAATGTATAATTCCATGCCAGGTAATTTTTGACGAACATCATAAAGTTTTTAAGTGCAAACAATATTTCTAGATATATTTCAATATTTTACATTTTAGTCCCCTGAAGCAGAACTCAGTAATGGTATAACGACTAACTGTATTATGATATAATGACCGATTACTTTTTAATAAATTGTTGACGAATCGACAATAGTTTCGGACAATAATTTGAATATTATTTGCAGATAAGAAACACTTACTTTGTTATATTTTTTTCAAAAAATATAAAGTCTAGAATAAAAATGTATAAAACAAAACATGTATTTGAGTAAGATTTACAACTTATATTGGAAACTATTTTTAAATATTTTAAATTAGTTTTTGGCATGAAAATTCAGTTACGATGAAAATTCACATGATATTCGTCTTCAGAATATCACTATTTTATTATTCGCGATGAATAAAAAAGAGCCATATAGTACATAACATACAAAGAGTTGTGATCGCATACACTAATTAATTTATTTAATTATTTAAATTATTTATGCCATTCATCACATCCGTCATCAGTGGAAAATGGTGCTAGTCTCAATTATAATTACAAAGATATTCTTGAAAACAGATTCAGCTTTCAATACATGAAAAGGCTACCAGTTAAATAATATTTATCATATCAGATGGAGTGAATTAAGATGGCTTTAGATGCTTCAAATTCAACATTCTCATCAGTAACTACTATTTCTTCAGAAAAAATGATAATATTAATGGTGGGGGAATCAGCTTAAATATGCATTAGAATTATAATATAATTTTCAAGTATTTTCACGTCGGTTATAACAGTTTCTGGTGAATTGAGTAATTTTTAATATATATATTTTATAAAGTATATCTAGAAACTTCGTTTATCACACATGCAACGTTTACAAAGATCTAAAAAGTGCATTTCAGTTCTATTATTAAGTTCCATATAAGTTCTGAATCGTTCGTTTTTATTTGTGTTAGATGTTTAGTCATAAAGTTATCGTTTGCTGTTTTAAAGGTTGATCTCTTTATCTGATCATAGTATCTCTTAACATGATTCAAATATGTTTTGATCTTCACCTTGTATAATCTCTTCTTAAAATTTCTCCGTAAAGCAGACAATTACATTTCTCATTTACCAAATGCTTGATTGCACTAAATAGTTTAAGAGAAAATCAACAATAAATACTCGTTAAATGATCCGTAGGCAGCAATCGATCAGTAACTAGCGATAGCGAATTCCATATTTCTTTCGGCATTCTGTTATCAATGCTGCAATATTTGTCGATTTTTCATTCTCAGCTCGAACTTCGTCGCAGTCACGTATAGTGCGTCGAATGCATCTGCGAAGCGGCCAGAGAGAGGCTTTGGCTGGCATTCATCGATTTGGAAAAATCCTGAACGTGCGCAACCTCCAATGATGTCCAAGCCTCTTTCCGTTGAGAGCACTCTTGTATTCTGGGGTATCTGATATTGAATGAATAAAGTGATTCGACTAAATGCCAGATTGGAGAATAGTAGCATATATTTTCTTTTTACTATTTAATAAGATTTCAGTAATATTGATTTGGGCTCTTAATTTTCTTATATTGTTGTTATATTTTAGGGAGAAGTATTATTTTAATCCTGTACAACTATGCTGTATCTGAAATATTATTCTTTGTCTATAAAATTTAGAAAATTATAATACAAAATGGATAAAATATACAGGTGAATTTTAGTAATGATATATTTTTCAAGTCAATCAACTGACACGTTAGCGTCACGAAGGCGAGCTTGAGAACTGCCGGCATCGCGCGGCCGCTATCTATATATGCATTTTACATTAGTTTGTCCACGCGTGATGTCATAAAAAGAATTAATTATCTTGAATCGTCGATGTTTTTCGGTGAACATTCTTCTGCTATTTATTCTGATAATTCATTATTATTAACAAAATGAGGTAGAAACTTGTAAGGTCCGTTCCCACAATGCTTATACTGTTTTGTTTAATAATTAATATTTGCATGAAAAAAATTTACAGTATATACCGTAATCTGAATAAATGGAGCTTAATTTTATTTTTGTGACTACATACATTTCAAATAGACAAAAATATGAGTACATATAATTTGCATGTTAGTGAAAAGGAAACATACATCTAAGGATAATAATATATAGTCAGATGGTATTTTTCACTGTGATATAATTTTGATATGTAATTATTTGAATATTATTTTTATTAAAGCACCTGGAGAGCTTGACAATACCTGTCAACGAATCGTTGTGGTAGATATAATATTTAAAAATATAAAATAGATATAGATTTAAAAATAAAGTTAATCGCAGTGAAAGTATACTTAATTATATGCTTTAAAATAATTATCGAAATCCAATTATTAAATACGAATATATTGTTTTTAAAAATTTGTAAGTAAAACCAGTTTCGTACATAACGGGCTTAAAAAAAGGCTTTTCAAAAAAGTTTTTAAGAATAATCTATTGAAACCCAAAGAAATTTTTAAAAATTATCCGTGTATCTTATTAGATTCGGCAGCTGAAACTAGACATTAGCCTTTACAAAGACTTGGTAAATTTATATTTCTCACCTAAAAAGACTAAATAAGTAAACAGAATGTGATTAAATAATTTTTAACATTAAATAATTAGCCCCCTTTAAGAGGCTAAACTTTTATTATTAATTATACTAAATAATTATTTGGTGCATGATGCTGAGGAAATGACCCTGTAAGTAATAACTCAATTAAATGACTATATGACTGTAAATTTCGCGGTAAAACAGAAATTCGCATAGCATGTCCCCAACTATGAATGTTCGTTTAAAAATGAATATAATTCTCTTTTATTGTTGTTTTTTTTTTAAATTCTGTTCTTTTCATAAAGTTCGCGCAAGTGATGCATGAAATATCAATAGTCACTGATCGATTGAGCATTCCGTTTGGCATCTAAAGCTGCGCTCTATCTAGCGTGTCTGGGCAAGAGCAAGAGATAAAATAACTATAGCTTCGCAGTGAAACATTTCAGACGGAAAAAGTGAGAGAATTCTTTTCCCGACGCACGAATCGACGCCCGAGAACGCACGACCTTGTTTTCTTCTTCGTTGGGCGTTCGCGCTTGAGAATACGTTGCTCGGTCTGAGGACAATAGATCTCACCGCGAAGCCACCGGAAATTTTCCAAGCGAAAAGGGATAGGATTGCAGTAGCATGCTTGAGTTATTTTCGAAAATATATTCTAGATCTTGGCCAGCCACTGCGGCGTAATTATCTCTCAAGCATGCATCGGAGCCAATTGAAAAGTAAATAAAATATATTTATTCCAAAGCTTCAATCGAAATGGAATGCTGCAGACTGCATAATTCGTTCTTCAACGTTCTATAAAGTACAGAATTACGTATTTGTCTCAGACTTAATATTTATATTCAGAAACCCTTTTCACTTACTTTAAATATAAATAAGGAGAATTATAGTTACACAGTATTATCAAATAGATGTCGCATCAATATATTCTATTCGATTTGAAATAACTATGGATAATATACATATTAAATTTAAGATTTCTGAGGAATAATTTTAAACGCTATATTTTTCATTTTTAACCAGCTTTGACTCGGAATAATCTACGCTGCAATAAAATTCAAACAATTAACAGTTAAATAATAGACTTAATTAAACTTTAACGAACACTATAGCAACGATAGACTTAATATTACAAGTAACAGCATATTATGGAAAACTTAATGTAGTTTTAAAATAATCACTCGCAATGGAAAGTAAATAAAAAAGTATATCTGAAAGAAAAGTAATCCAGAAAATTAAGCCGCCAAAAATTTATGTTTAATTCATCTAAATTTATATACATAAGCAATTATATTGAATTCATCTAAATTTTTATACACACGCACAATTTAATTTAATCTTTATTAGAAAAAGAAACAAAAAAAAATATTTACAATTTATGCATTAATTGTAATAAGTAATCGATTATCAGTCATGAATATGATGAGCGTGTACAAATGTGTTTATGAATATCATAGAATCATTGATCGTATAAATATCATTATATAAATTAAATTTTATAGACCATCGTTAGTTAATAATCCTATTTCTAGTATTAATAAAAAATTTCTGAATTTTTGTAATCAATGTTTAAATTTACTTGTTTAAGCTCTTCTTTCGCGATTAACCAGTATATGATTAGGCTTATAGTGTAATAGTTGTTTGAAGATTCTTAAAGCATTTCTCTATAAAAAATAGTATTAATACAATCAAATAAATAAACAGTACGAGGTTGAAAATCAAAACATAAAATATTGTCTTATTTCTGTGATTTACTCAAAAATCTTTTCTGAGCAGATAATAAATAAATTTTGGAAAAGAGAAACTTTACCACTATTGATAATCGTATGTCTCTCTCGTTCTTAATTCAAATAATTTTGAGAGTTTTGTTATATTGAAGGGATGGTTTGTATAAGATCTGAAAATATTTGACGTCATTTTGCGGATACAAATTTGGGATCGACGCAGTATTTGCATCCCCTGACAAATATCCTTCAGATATTGCATTGTGCTGACGCGTGGTTTAGTTCCACATGTTTTCTCGACTCAAAAAGTATATATTGGGGTATAATATTGATATAATAAAAGCTGGGAAACAACTTTTGACAAATTTTTCATAAAATATTGTTACGGCGAGAATTTGAATGTATAAGAGCTTGAGCAACGTTTTCTTTAAAAAAGGACAACTGAGGATTATCGTAGAAACTAACAAACGTTTTTATTACAATATTTTTCCATTATATTTGATAAGAGGAAGTCCTTTGTTTTTTTCTGTTAAAATTTTTATACTTTTTAAACAGCAAATTTGTTACAATAGTTAGATATTTAGTATATATTTTAAAGCAATAAAAAATGTATATTTGAATAATTTCGTCATTGAAGAACAATTTCAGATTATGTATATATGTTAGAATATATTTATGTATTTATTCACATTTATATTTGAATTATTTAGCAAGATATATCTCTCGATTAGAGAAATATATCTATAATAATCAATAATATATCAATAATATTAAGTCTAAGAAAATCTCATAGTATATACATGTAACTAATACAATCAGAGGAAATACTTTGGTGGCTATTACAGCTAAGAGAATTGAGAAAAAAAATACCAAATGGAACAAAGTACTTTTTTCTAGATCAACTGCCCAGTGCTGTGATAAAAAAGTAAGAAAACAGGGTGGAAAAAACTAGAGAGAGTTAAAAATGATCTTTTTTGAAATAAGAGAAAAATGCGGAAGGGGGTAAAGAATGGAAATGTAGTCGAGCGAATCTTCGCCTATACACCCGCTAATTAGTTAAGTTGAATGAGTTACTTCCACTTGAAAGAGAAAATTTACTTTTCCGCGGTTGGCTTGTCCGCCCCAACTTACTTACTCCCTTCTTTATATCCCTTTCTTCGCTTTATCGTATTTTGGAAAGAGAATCAGAGCAACGCTAGGGTTGAGATGAGAAAGTTAGGTGCATCGAAGACAATTTATGGAGCCTTAATGCGCCCACGGGATATTCGACGATGGCATCAATTTCAGGATTATAGAAGAAACGAAAGTCACTCTTGACTCCGAAAGTCATTAAAAGCCACTCAAATAACCTGTGAATAAAGTTTTCTATCTCATTTTGAAGTACAAAATCTAATATATTTGTTTTTTTTTCTATTATTGATTATAATTAATCATATAATTCGAGTTTTATATTGCATAATGTTTGCAAAATATAATCTAATCAACATTAAATATATTCAATGGGCGTAATATAATTAATAACATTTTGCAAATTTTCAGAAATATATTTTTTTAAATTTATTTTCCAATTGAAAAAGGAAACGAAAACAAAATTTTGACTGAATTTCATAAGCGCAGCTATTTTTCATTTTCTGAATTACCATTTTAATTACCTCTATTTTTTATAAAAATATTCAACATTATTTACTAATATTTAGTTTATTTACAATATATACAAAATACTAAAAATTTTAGCTATAATGAATAATGCTCTTAAATATTATATTAAAAAATTTTCATGTAAATGTAAATGTAAGACTAGTTGAAGAATCAAAAATATAATAAGCCTGTATAGAGTGGCTGTCTAGTATTTTATAATATATCGTTGATATTATATAAATAAAATATTATGAATAATGAAAGAAATTATTAGAAGTAACGTAATTACTTCCATCCTAATAAAATTTATTTATTTAATAAACTAGATCTCAAATAAATAGCAGTTCAAGTTTATGATCTTTTAGACAGAACTGTCTCAGTATCTTCCTGCTTCATTCATTAATAAATAATAGTATTAAATCAATGTAGAGTACAAATTACGATGTAAACTACGATTTAGAGTACATTATTTCCCTGTGTTCTGTTTCTATCGATTAAAGTCACGCAACAGCCACAAACGGAGGAAGGGGGAGTGTCGCGAGCGCGCGCGAAATTCTCTTTGGAAGTGCAAATTTGTAGGTGCGTCGCGGTTAAGTCGATAACGCTGAGCAAGCAATCAGTCGACGAAAACGGAGGGGCTCAGTCAACAAAGCACGATTATCATAGTCTGAGGCTAGGTTGAAAGAGGAACGAGCCGGGTAGCCCTGAGGGAAGCTACAGAGAAATATATACGATGGCTCAAAGGGAATATATTTATGCGCGCGTCGAAACTGTTAAAAGGAGACTGGCAGTCTCTGGCTTTCAGACGTCTTGTCTTGCAACTTAGATTCGCCATGACATAGTGTTCAATTATTTCAATTACTATATAAAATGAAGTTCCGACAGTCGGAAATGGTTAATGCAAATTCATTTATAAGATATGATAAGCAAATTACTTTTATTCATTTAATCGGACAGAGCAAATTGTCGAATCTGAAACGATATAGACTTTCTAGATACTTATAAAAATGAAACTATATACAGACACGATTCTTTGATTTATAGAGCAGGTGATAGTGACAAAAATTTATTCAGAGCGTTTAATATTATCTAAGAAAGTTTATAATTTGTATGCTCGAATTTCCTTTAGGAATGTACAATAAATTTTGAATATTTAATGATAGTACTACTTTATTTTTATTATAGATTATAATTATGTCGAATATTGTGAACAAAATTAATAAACACTTTAATCGGTCTTGCAGTCTTTAAACAATAATGTACGATACTAATATAATGCCAGTCAAGCTTTCCTCTTTATAACCATCCCCGTAGAATATGAAATAGGAATTGATACTAAAAAATATAATAAAAATTAAATTAAAAATTAAAAGTTAAAAATAAAATAATCTGTATTCTATGTTAGAAAAAGATCCCCGCCACCTTACATTTAAATTTACCTTTAAAGTCCGATGTTTCGAGCCTCTTCGGTTCATCTTGAAGAACTGAATTGTCAGGTTGTCCTTTTCTAGCATAGATTAGTTTAAATTTTATTTTTTTTTCATAATAATTTCTGTTCCAGCTTCTACGGAGGTGATTATAAATAAAAATATTCGGACTGTTATATTAGCATAATATATTATTGTATAACTGATGACTGTAAGACCGATAAAAATATTGATGAATTTACCGCTACTTTACGTTTATATAGTTTGTTTATTAAATTTTTTCCAGCTAATTCATAAAATAGGCACTGTCACTAAACTAGATTTCAATCTTCTTCGTAATCTCTGCATTGTGCACAGATAGGGCTACTCAAAAGTACAGCTTCATTTAATTCCGCATGTATGCAATGTTTTATTTGGTTCTAACTCTTTATTAATATTAATCCTAATATTAATAACTTTGTACTCAAAACAGTATTTATTGAAATATTTGTAAACTTTTATATTTAAATCGCAAATGTCCGCAATCATTTAATAATCTTGATGGTTTGTTGGCTGTTTTTTGTTTATATATAATTTACATAGCAAATGGTATTAAATACTAATATAGGTTTCAAATGAATATTAGTTGAGTTATGGAGCATTTGCACAGATACCTGACACACTCAATGATTGACTGGACCTTTGAGTCAGTGTGAATCAATGCTTAGCGGCTCTAAGAAAGTAGATAAAACTACAGTAGTTTATGACTGATCTAATACTGCTGCTGTAAAATTAATTAATTTGTTAGATGAGATTTCCATTTCACTCCACATAAAAATTTAATGACATTTGCTCGGTTTAAACATTTGGTTACTAACATATTTGCATATGGATTACAACTAAGCTTGTAGTCTATTAATATTCCTAAAAATCGACCTCTTGTATTAGATTTAATGATGCAATAGTATATATTTACTACGGCTTCAGCCGGCTGTATTATTGTTATTTATATGTAAAAATGCAATTTTTTACTATTGGAAATCGAGTCCTAGAATATTTAAATTACTTCTCAATGTTTATATCGACTTTTCGATTAATTTTTTTTATTTATTTTTGTTACTGAATTGACAATAAGAGCAAATATCGTACGCAAATTGTGAATTTGTGACGCTTTTTGGCACGGCTTCACAGGATAAACAGAATAAAGCAGGGGACTAAGAACTCCTACTCGGGAACACTATTATAACTGTATCTAAATTTATCTTTTAAGAAATCCGAAAAAATAGTCCTAGTTTGAGTTATAAATTTAATAGATTTCAATTGTAACTTCGAACAGCCTACAGAAGCAAGTTTGTTCAATAATATATCTTTGTGGAGAATTAAACTTATTTGCAATTAATTTAAATTTCATGCTGAAATCACCAGAAATTGAAGTCAATACACAGTAGACCAGAGGTGTACACTCGGCATGTGTGTATATAACGAAGCAAAATATAAACATGTTCGTACACGACAGGTATTCAACTGAAACTGAACGTCTCGTATATATGTCAGTAAAATACAATATATAAATTTTTTAAAAAATCATTATTGAAAACTATTTATTACCATCTGTCTTTGATTTGATATAAAATTTTTTTATATAATATAGCCAATATTAGTGCTTAAGCAAACTTCAGCATGATTCATTTTAGTATATCATTTTATTATGTTGAGTTGTAAAACAGTTTCTATAAATTAGGAACAAGGATATTTTTAAAATATTTAATTTCTAGCAAGCATTTGTATACATTGTAATAACGTTTATAAATTTTTAAGTACTGAACATAAAATATCATATAGGTATTGAATCAATAATAATAAATATATGTGGATGTATTTTCTGTAATGAATAAGTATAATAGGTAGGTTATATTTTTCTTGTTTTTGATTAGAAAATTAATATACTGTTGATAATACATGCTCATGAAGCTTTTCTCCAATTTTATTTTTACGTTACGACGTGAGCAGAATACATTACTTTCTCAAAGCGAATAAATGCGCTACAATATGAAGAGAATAATTTTGGGATAAACTTTCGAAAAGTGCCGAAATAAATTCGCAAAAGCATGATCCTTGTGAAAGTTTATGAATTGTGTCACTACGATATTCACAATGAGCACTCTAAAAAACATAAGTGTACAACTAGATTGTTGCATTTAATAATTCCACTCGATTTATGTAAATTATGTAAATATTATTAACATTTATCTATTATAATGCCACTTCAATATAATTTTTTAATTTACTTTTTCATGTTTAAAAAATAGGAACGTAACGTCGAGCCTTCATTTATTTCGTTGTTTTTTTAAAGACCTATTTATTATGTTTTAAGATATTATTTTAATTTTCCATATATAATTCATTGAATTTCGGAAAAGAGTTATCGAACTTGCAGAAAAATATTAATTTAATTAGAAAATAGTACATGCGTGTTTTAATAATAATTAATTAGGTCAAATGAATTAAAGCTTATAAAAAGAATATGAGATATACAATAATCTATCAAAATGTTATAATATATAAGTATATAGAATAAAATATTTAAAATGATTCCGTTGTAAAAGAATGAAGAAAGTATAGAAGAAGACTGTACTGTATTATAACTATCATATCGTAGATCGACTAAAATCAAAGAGCAAGCACGAAAATCGACGTTACGTTATTTTCTTTCTCTTATCCGTACATGATCAGTTACAGACTAGCGATAATGGCTAATATGTCGTCTAAATCCAATCGACATTTCTTACATCTGCTCTTTCTATTTGTCACACCCCCCTTCTTCATTTTCCGAGTCTCCGAAACGTTTAAAGTGCCGACCAGATTGTCTGGGTGGATAGAGATCTCTGTGGGCCCCAAGAGGAATAGGAATGACAGTTCGCAAGTCGGCTTTGCTTCTGTGAATGGCTGGCTCAATTTGTTCTTCCTTTCACTCGTGTCATTTTGTTCTATTCCTTGTAGATGGAAGTCCTTATACCTACTCGAAATGTGCTTCTCGAGAAATTTTAGGGCTATATTTAGCGGTGACATATACTTTTTCATGTACTTAAAAAGTGGAAGTATTGGAGCAGAAAAAACGTAAACTCAAAGCAAGTTGGATTAATTATTAGAGAGTACATTAGAACATTGATTCATGGCCTCATGAAAAGCTTTGTCCTCAAGTGAAGAGTAGGAGATAAATATAAGGAGGTAAAAATAAAATTATATACTAGTTTCCGTACTGTATTTTATAATAATGGAAGCCGAAAAACCACTTCAAAATTATGCTTTGAAGGTTCAAATTGATAATTGAATTGAAAATTAACTGTTAGAATACTATTAATACTGTTAATACTATAATACTGTTAGAATCCTTGTATGAGTTGTTTTAAAAAGTAAGTGGCTATCGTAAACTTGTAAACTTTAATTAACAATTCCATTATTTAACTTTTTAATAACTTCGTTAATAATTCATCAATGTTTAGAATAGATCATTAATTTGACTTTTCTTCCTTTATCCCTGTAGAATAATACGTATTGTTACTGATTAAAAAATTACAATAATCTAAAAAATTACATAATGATAATATAAAAGATTCCCCAGCTATTATTAATAAATAAATATCAAAATCTATAAAATAAATAATAAATAAATTTTTTATTGTTTCTAATTATTAATTTTACTATCATACTCTACTTATTCTACAAGCAAGGACTATTCTAAATATTTAGAGATTTGAATCAGTCACAAGCAAATGGAAATTATATATTAATGAGGAGCGAATAATATTGCCACTATGATGAAAGAGTATCTGCGTACTGGGTGACTCAGGAGAAACTACCAGTCTCTTATTATTATTCAGATATATGTTAGCCACCAAACATACTGGCAATATTAGGTCCTTTGTATAAATCACGTTCGACTGTGACCGATTTATATCTACACTCGTTGAAAGAACTACTTTAGTGATCTTAAATCAAAAATTGCAAGAACGCTAGACTCTATACTTTTATTTTAATCGATCGAAAGTAATATAAAACAAGATTAATATTTATAATTCCATTATTCCTATATGTTTGAGTTATCGTGATAATACCCTTGGCTTTATTTGTCTGTTATAACAAATAAATCCACATTTTCAAGTACGCAATTTATTGTTGGTATTTGTATGGTAATAGATGTTTCTCAGTAAAAACAAAGTCAACGATAAAACATTTTCTAAAGAAATATTCGATATTATTGTGTTAAATAATCTCAGTTTTATGAATCAGATAAACTCATCCGTTAAAAATTGAATTAACGACTGTAATTAATATTGTAAGATAATCTAAGTGAAAATGAAAAGAAAAACATTGAAAGAAGGCCAGTAGAGAGGCTTTTCAGATTTGTCAACTCATATTCGTTTATAAACCATCAACATTATCTTTTCCACTTCATTTGTTCATGTTTTCGAAAAACGATATACATTCGCCATCAGTTGACTCACGCTTATAGCTCAATTGCGGATTAACAGCTGTGTGTATATACGAAGATTGATATAATTGTGAACATGTAAATACGTTTACTGCTGATTCTTTTATGTGAGTTGTAGATGTTTTATGAACATAGTTGCCATAATTAAATACATCTATAATTATATGGAGAAAAAGACATGTTAATTATTACTGAAAATAAGAACGTATTATACACCCATTCACCTTTTTTTTACTCATAGAAATTCAATATAGATAATAAAATAAATTTATAGAGAAAATTCGTAATGGTTATAATACACGGAAATAAAACATTTTTCTTTTTAAATGAGATATTCTTATTAATACAGAAATATACTTTCATTGCAATGATGGAACCTAAGCAAGTGCACTGATAGTAAAATTAAAAAGAATTTTAACGTAATGTAAATCATATATAAAAACGGACTTTTTAAAACATGTTTTTCTTGTCGAATCCGAAGGGTGAAAAACATATCACTCGGTCATTGTTTTGAAATCTATCACTGTTTTTATTTAAAACTCGTGTATCATTAGAATAAACATAAAATAGAAGCTCGACAATACATCTCTTTATACTTTGAATATATAAAATATTTCCAAGTATTCAGTTATCTCCTAGAAAAACAATAGAAGGTATAATAGACAGAAATTCGACGTCGTGGTACCTGGTGGTACATGTTCGAAATCAAAAAATGTACGATATTATTTATATAATTTTTTTAACTCGTTTAAAGAAGAACATCAGTTTTCATATTATCCTGAATCAAATAGAATCAATTTTTAAATTGATTAGATTATGTATCTAAGCCATTGATTTAAAAATAGTTTTTCTACAATCAATACTTCATATAAGTAAAATATATGTAAGTGTTATAATTTTTAATTTTTTTTCTACCTTGTCTTCAAATATTTGAAAAATATATACTTCCTTCTTACTCCTTTTCTCTCTATCTTTCTCTCTCGCTCTTTCTCTCTGTAAAAGAAAGAAAAATAACAAATATGTGTATGCGCGTGGGCGCTAGTGCATGTGTGAGTTTGTGTGTATGTGTTCTGAACTAACATTTACGAACCTTGCAACCATTAATCAAACGGTTGATGGCAAAAGCCAAGAAAGAGAGAAAGGGTGTGAAAGTTAAAGAGAGCTTGAGAGAGAGAGAGAGAGAGAGAGAGAGAGGTGGAGATAGAGCAAGAGACGAGTGGTGGAAGAGGTAGAGGGAAAGAGGAAGGCACAATGAATGTGACATTGGGAAGGGGGCTTTGATAGGCCATTTGTAGAGTGCAATAAGTTTTATACACTATCGAATTTGTGAAGACATATTTGATTTTAGTTTGCTTTCTGTATATGTCCCGAAAATTCTGTAGACATATCGTATAATTCATATAAAATAACAACTTATGAATCGATCATTTATCATTTTATATTTACTTATATTAATTTTATTGCATTTTATGAAAATTATTAGTTATATATTATTAATAAATTATATGAATCAATAGAAATAATTTCACCATTTATTATCATCCATTACGTGCATGAAGTATTTTTCGTGTATTTTATATTATTCATTTTATATTTAAATTCAAAATATATTACATATAATTACTTATGTTCATAGGATATATTCTTAATTCAGTCCTAAATAAAGTGATTTTACTGATTGAATTTGATATACCTTATTTTTACACTAATAATGGATCTAATAATATGGATCTAATATTATTTAATTAAGTAGATATCCATAAAAAGTCTTTAAATATTTGAAAATTTTTGAATATAAATTATATAATATACTCGCATATAATTAGTTTTTTTTATATTCATATTCAATAAATGTTGATATATTAATATACTAATATTACAGATTTGAGTAGCCATTGCCTCCACGTTCCATGCATTTCTTGAGCTTCTCATTTACTACACTCTACTTTTTCTGTTTTCTCTGGTTCGCACACGTAGAAACATTCGCCGGAAAACCGGTCAGATTCTTTTGAAATTCTCGCTTACAGTATCCCAGTAGCGGTGAAACTTTTGGCGTCGAGAACTCACGTGGACATACGTATATATAAAGTAAAGCCAGCTGCAGGTGTTTCGCTCTCTAACGCGGTTTTAGCTCTGGGTTACAACATCAAATACCGCCGCAATTTGGCTTTCGCACTCACGAGTAAGAGAGCGAGGGAAAGAGGAAGGAAATGCGGGAGAGAAAAAGGAAATAAGGAGTATTATGGAGAAGGAGAGAAGTATAGAGAGAGAGAGAGAGAGAGGGCGGGGGAGAGATGGAGGAAAGAATCACACAAGAGTAGCTTCCTGCACTTACGGAGATTGAAAAGCGCTGCGGCTGAATTTATCGAGGCGAGCGTCTGTTATACTCCCGGGACATTTACGCCCGGCAGGATACAAAACACCCCTCAAAGTCCCTATTTCGTCTCAATTTTCCATTTATACGCATTCGCCAGTCTGGCTGGTTCGGCTATCATCCAGCTTCCTCGGGCTAATGCTGACGTCGACCTCTGGCCTTTCGCTGACCAGAGAAAATTTCGTCAAATTATTCCCTCACCTTAATCCACGTACGTACATTCCCATTGCCTTTCTTCTCATACTTATTTTTATGAAGTTTCAGCTTTGCTTCAAAAGCTCGTTTCAAACATTTGTATTTTTTTACCTTCCAATCAATTTTAAATCAGCATATATTTTATAATCTTGCGTTTCTACGGATAATTGCAATCATATGAATAATATTAATAATATTCCAGTACATTGCAGTAGTATGAATAATAATATTTATATACTAAAACAATATTCGATTATTCAAGCTGAATCTGATCAATATATTATTAAGGTATTTCAAAACCGTGTTATGGTACTATCAGTATTTTTTTCTTCAATCATCGTTTGAATTTAGCAAACTTGCAACTTTGCATGAGAGTAGAAAAAATCGGAGTAGAGCTCTCTAACTATGGTATAGAAATCTCGTAATTCGAATTCGATTGTCAGATCTCGGCGTATATATATATATATATATATATATATATATATATATATATATATATCATATATTGTCACCGCAACTCTTTCGTCCGGAACGGGAAAGCGGATGGAAAATGGGTACATGGGTGAACTGGCTAAATCTGCCGTTGGCAGTTAATCACACCCGACGCGCAACAGTGGAAATATTCCAATTTCGACATTATACATACATACATATGTATGTATGTATGTATGTATGTATGTATGTATATAACATGTACGTGCGCGCGCGCACGTGTGTGTGTATGTAAAATAATGAGAAGCGTATATATATATATACGTCTCTGAGTATTTTACTGTCGCATTGTTCGTGCCCAATCCATACCACAGTATCTTATTAGTATAAAATTAAAATTTTCAGATTACTTCAGTAGACTGCCGAACCTTATTTATAAGAAAATTATATATAATGAATATGTTTCTCTTAATTTTAAAGGGTGAACCAAATGGCGAGGATAGAAATTAATTCGAAATTACTTATACGTAGAACATTGTCAAACATACCACTATAGTTTACTGAGACGGTTTTCTACTCATTGTACAAGCTACATACAACATTTTATATGTTGCTATGCGCTAAAACTCATAATAGGATTTTAAATCAATATTTTTCTAGATATTGGTATGAATGATATAAGGAATGCACAGTAGTTGCTAAAAAGGATCATATATCATTTATTATTTGGGTTATCATTATATCAGTGTAGTTTATTTTTTTAAGCTAATAATTGAAATTTTAATTATATTTCCCTTATTTTAATACTTAATATTTAAAAAAAGAATTTAAATTAATAAGGAGATAATATAATCATACCAGTAGATATTTTAGAAAAAAATCAACCATTAAAGATGAAATAAATATGCAGTTTATTACAAATTTATCCTCAAAATACGATGATAAAAACTGATACGGATGACATAATCAATAAAATCTGGTGAGATTTATCATGTTTATATAAAAATTTTAAACTTTTTTAGTACATAAAAATTTGTTTATTGTGAGGTAGGCTTTATTTTCTTTCACTTTAAACTTGGTCATTTTAAGAGAAGAAATTTTGTGCAATAAAACAACATATCAAGTAAATAAAAAACTAGCCTAGACCATTTCATGAAAAATCCATTATAGATTAAACTTCCACCAATAAGATTTTGTACAAAGCTAAATTCATGAAATATTGGGTTTTAGTTATGTATGATCAAAAAATTGTATTGATAGATTTCAAAGGGTACACAATGAAGAATGGAACATAACAGCTACTAGATGTTTTTTTATTGTACTTTATCTAAAATATTAATTAATTTAATTATCTTAGTTAGTCTTTTTTCCTTCAAGTAGTGAATTCTATTATTTATTGTTTTATCATAAGTAAAATGAAATTTTTCGTTACTAGAATATACATTGGTACCTTCTTTTATACACATTATAGTTTCCGATGTATTGCAATATTAGATTTGTAATTCAAAACTTTTATCCATTATGATCGACCCAATAATACATCAGTTGCCGTTGTAGCAGGTAAGCCATTTTTTAGATAAATTTTTATAGCCTCATACAATACTTAACAGAAGAAGCCTGTCTCTTTTTTCACAATATCACCTTAAATTTAAAAATTAATTTAGAATAAAGTCCGATTAAAATAGCAATAAAAAAATTATATAATGAAAAATTTAATTGCACTATATAAACCTTTATTAGAATTAAATCAATATGTTTCATAAAAAATAAAATATATGAAATATTTGGATTTTTATATCTTTTTATATGGTATCCCTTTTTATACATATACACATTATTCTCTTTTCTTACCGCCTTTTATATTTCCCTAGTTTTTCTTTCTCAACGTTGTCACCATTTCTTTTATCTATTTTTCACTAACCCCTCCACTTCTCTCTCATGTCTCTCTCTCTCTCTCTCTCTCTCTCTCTCTCTCTCCTCCTTTTACTTTTGCCCTGTCTATTTTTCCCGTCATGCGCCAACACTTTTGTCTCTCTTTCTATTCTGCTTTTTTCTTTTACTATTACCGTTTCTCTCTTTCATAACAATATTTATGAAAAATACAGCCACATGACGTTGGCTTCGAGGTATTGCACCTGCCGCCTTCATATCAAAGCCATCACTCATCTATCTGTAGTTTATTTGTATTGTCAACTAGAATAATGTTTCACTATAAGAGATATTATATTTAGAAAAAATTAATTTTATGCTAAAATAATTAAAATTTAATTAGGTGCATTTTCGAATAGTACATTGTACGCGATCTAATTGGTCGCCTATATAGTAGGAAGAGAATCGGAAAAACTAAATAGAAATTTATTTATTTGTAGTTTAAGAAAACAAATAAATGTTTATAGACAATACTAAAATGTTGCAGTAATGCAACGGGATTTGATTATATTTTTGTATATATTAATTGGGTCCCTGATGAGGAGCCGTAGGAGCTCGAAACGTTGGACAACAGAAGCACTTTAATTAAATAAAGGTGGTGGGGACATTCAGATTGTACTTTACTAATAAAAAATTTTGTTTCAGCTAATAAAATTTTTATTTCAGATTATTCTACGGAGGTGATTTTAAACAAAGGCAGTCTGACTGTCATTATAATTTCATTTAATTAGATATTATATGTATTAATATTAATATAAACATATATTAATATAATTATATATTATTTTTAATTTAATTGGACTGTAAGACCAATAAAAATATTTATTAATTTTAATCTTATATGTATTATGATTATTCTACTCTAATAAGTAAATTTATTAATAAACTTTTTACGTAAATAATTTAAATTAATAAAATTTATTGAATAAAATTCTAAATTTTAAGTAAGATCCTGTATTTTATTAGAATAAGACTGATGTTATAGTTTACTTAAAATGCAATTTCTATTTTGCGTACATATATGTACTAGTTTCTGCTACTTGAAACCTATACAGATGAATACGATGAAAAGAGTATGTATGTTACTAAATGTGTTTATATATATATATATATATATATATATATATATATATATATATAGGTATAATATAATAATGCTATTGCGGTTATAGGAATGATTATAATGAAATTATAGTTCTATTTAAATTTCAAAATAGCTTTTCTATGTCTAAAACAGTTATATTAATGAAATATTTCCATTGAGCATTTTAAGTAAATAGAAAAGCTTCTTAATGTCATTTATTTTGGTATTATTTTTATTTTTATTTTTATTTATGATATAATTATTCTGATCTAAAAATTTAAATATATTTATATTAGCAAATTCGTTAATTATGATGTCGTTCACATCGCCTGGATTAATATTGTAGAATTAAGAATTAGCAGATTTTAATAATATTTACGTATTTAACATAATTTCAAGTAATGTTTATAATGAATGATAATTTTTATAAGTGTTGCTTGTTTATAGAGCTCTATATTACTTATTCATCTTTTATGTGGACTTGTATAATTTCTATATTCTTAAATATATATTCTTATTATTTTCAATTACTCTTAATCTTTTCCTAAAATCAGTGTTTCTGTCAACCATATAGGATAACCATGAATTAATATAAGTGTTATTAAGCTTAAATATGCAATAATTATTAGTTTTCATTGCAGTAATTAGTAGAAGTTATGTAATTTTTTGAATCTTATTTAGTTTTTTCCAATTTGGTTTTTTATGCAGCTCGATAAGGAGGTCATTTGAAAGGATTTTTACAGAAAATCATTATTTCGTTGTAGTCATTTATATCTTCCACACATCGTTCTGTCAAACTACTCATAATGTAAGGCAATTTTTTAATAAATGTTTATGTCTTTCAATAAATACCTTTGCTAGCATGCGAGGACTACAAAAAATTAATAAATAGTAAAAAATTATATTTTTCGCGATGTCATCACGAATACATTACACTCGCGGAAACGTCGTAGATTACGGCTAAGTATCTGCTCACTTTAAAACAATTGAAAATAAATATAATTAAATAAAAAAAATCTACTATATTAAAATTATTTTGTTTAGCTTATCTATTTTTTATATACTCTTGACATTCTGTGTTATTTGACAATTTAATAATAAAGTAAAAACTTTTGAATAGACTTGAAATGTAACAGTAATTACTCATAATAATTACATAATTTATATATAAAATTTTTATATCCAATAAAATTATAAAATCTAAATGAACATTGCTTCACGACTTAGAGATAGAATCCCTTGAAATAGAATTTTTCTTATTGCTGCTTCTTTCGTGATTGTCGATCTGAACTTGAACTTATATCATTGTATACTAAGTCTGTATAATTCTGTTATAAAAATATTCAATTTATGATTTTTTTGCTATCGCCATATTATGCATTCTTTTATTTACATTTTCTTTGTACACTTGATAACCTGTATAATTTTCCGTTAGGAATTTTGAAAGTATTAGAAGAATTCATAGATTTGATTATTCTCCCTTGTATTTGTCAGTATCACTTATATTTAAACCTTTTTGTTTTGGTTGTATTTTTTTCCGAACGTTGTCTTAACTGAATAAACTTATATTGTCCAATCACACTGAACAAATTTTACTCGAATACACTTTTGTGCTTCAGAGAGCATGAAGTTATAATAGAATTATACAGAAGTGAATTGACAGCATTTCTATAGCGTTGTATACCCTCTATTATATATTTGTAATTGATTAAAAAGTTAAATACGTAAATAAATGAACATCCCATATAACAGAAAAATGATTTTTAGTTCATCTCATTAATATGACAGCTTTCGAAAAGAAGTCAATTATATTTTAGTTGATATATTCTTTTGTCAAATAACAAAATTAATTATACAAATTATTACTGTATTTTATTTATTTACTATAAATAAAACAGTTAATATATTTAAAATAAATATTTTACCTAGCAATCAAATTAATTTCCATATATGCATAATTTAGAAATAATTGGGACAAAGAATATATTTTATCCTCTATACTTAGATAAGTAAAATATTGAAACAGATTGCTTAAAAAAGCAGTGAGTAATTTAACAGCCAGTATGTTCAAAGTAGGAGCCCAGTGTAGAATTTGATATTCGTTTTCTTTTTTAATATAAAATAAAATATATTTATTAAATCTATTTTAATTATGATTTTCCAAATAATCTTTTTTTTACTAATAGGAAGAACATTTTCCATTGAAGGTAATTAAAAGAATTTAAGTTAAGTAATTTATTTATATGAAAAAAATAAAAGAAAAATTTATAATTATTATCAATACAAGTTTAGTATTTAATGACTACTAAAATAGTTTAGAGAAAATTTTGCAAGCAGTCTATATTTTATAATATATTTAAATCATTACAAATAAAAATATAAAAAAAGTTCAATTATTCCATTTCAAAAATGTTAATAACGATTCTTCCTACGTAATTCGAGCAAATATAAATTCATGTTCAAATTTTTTATTTCTTATATTATTAGATCATGTTCACATTATTTAAACATATCAGATATTTCTAATTTGAGAAAAAATTGAGATTGTGAGCTTTCAGAATTGTTTTAAAATTTCTTGAATTTACTATTGAGCTAAAAATTTGAAGCTACAAAATAGTTCTCTCTAACTACAATTTAATAAACTACTTAGAACTGTAAGTAAGCATAAGCATCATTATAATATTAATTTAATATTATTTTAGTTCGCAGATTCAAGAGAGCACCTGTCATTAATGGGAAAATTATCAATATTCAAGATGTTTCTTATTTCGTAATAAAATTTCTTCAATTCTTAATGTTTTCTCTCTCTCTCTCTCTCTCTCTCTCTCTCTCTCTCTCTCTATATATATATATATATATATATATATATATATATATATATATATATATATAATTTAAAATATTAGAAGTACAACAAATTTAAAATTCATACTTGTGTGTGAAAACGTATATACCTTTCTTGGATATTTAAACAACTTCTCGATGGTGATATTATTTGTATTGTTGATTTACAAATATTCTTGATTTTACATATGTAATAATTATTATATGCATAAGATTTAATTAATAAGTATTTTTATTGGTCTTACAGTCTTTATATTATAATACTTTACCTAAAATAATGACAGTCAGACTGTCTTTGTTTATTCTCGTCGAGCACCAAAGGAGGAAATAAGGTGGTGGGGACAGTCAGATTGTCCTTTTCTAACATAGAATATGATTCTTTTTATTATTTTTATCAGTTTTAATTATTAATCTAATTAAATTTTGTAATAAGTTTTATTTTAGATACTTCGGGAGTGATAATAAACAAGGAGAGTCTGATTGTCATTATTTTAGTTAATATATTATATTATAAAGACTGTAATATGATTATACATGTATAACGATAAAATTATTTATTATTTTAATTCAAAACAATCGACAAAAGTACAATTTTAATTTGAATTATATGCATATGATTTACTTATCATGAATCAAAAAGTTGCTAACATTTAATTCAATCTAAGTAATATAAAGATTCAAGATTAGCAGCTTTTTACGTTAATGTTTTTGTACAATGTATACTAGTAGAAGAAAGTATCATAAAATATCTAATATTTGAAAATCAATTATATATAGTAAATAAAGAAATTTAATGATAATTTTCTAAGAATATTACTAAGCTAAAGCTAGATGTTCGATATTTTATAAAAAATTTATATTATTATTTTACATAAATATTTTAGTATAAGATACAAATTTAAAATCAAAGTATTAGTTTTAGTGTCAAAAATGAAAATATGATTCAAACTAAAAACTAATAAAGTTAATTTAACGAGTCAAAATAGAGTAGTAGAGAATTGAATTAAATATCAAATTGCAAAATTTCAGGATTCAATAATATAATTAATTTACGAGAAAGGTAGAATTTATGATGAAAAATCTAATTTGTCTTGATGAATTGATAACTCTGTCATTTTTATGATCTAGCACAGAGTTCTCGGTTCCAATCAGCTATCAATAGGTAGTTGATGTATACAATAGATTGTCTCGATCCATTGATTACTTTCGTGAACGATCTAGCATAATTGGTCTTTTCTCGTTAAAAACTGACTAATTCTATTTGTAAAAGACAAGCATACCTTGTAATTTTGATAATCGTAGATATCTGGTATTTTCAATGTTTTTATCTTCGCAAATAAAATATTTCGAGGAGATTTTCAATGGAGACTTTCGATTCATACATCAAGAACTACCAAATGCAATACTTGCGATATATTATTCGATTGAGATTATTTTTTATTGACTTTTTCGTCTACTTTTAAGTAATTTTAATTACCGTTTTCATGTGCCATATATAAAAAAATTATAATATAGATTCAGAAAGCGCAATATATTAAATAATAGAGTTCCTGAATAATGTTTAAAAAAAACAGACTGAAATCGTAAGACTATAATATGACAGATCCCAAAGAGTTAAAAATTAGTAGCTATAAAAATTTTTTACAACAATTTACATATATTTCGTATTTCTCAAGTTACGATTTTAATGTCTTCTAAACATCCTTTTCCTATTTCTCTGCCTTACGACATAAATATATGTAGTCTAAGCTCAATGCTTTTCCAATAGAATAGAACAGAAAGAAGGAAAAAAGTAAACATGTAATTCCGTCACTGAAAGTTGTTGGAAATCGAAATCATTTCGTAGAATGAAAAGTAACGTAATTTAAGTTGGCGAAGGTCTATATTTTATGAAATTATGTTTGAATAAATTAGTATACTCTTTAAGTAATTACTATTTACTAGCTTGTTATTGTTATCGTTTTATCAAATTAGTATATATGTATATATTTACTTTCACAACATTTCAATCAGTCTGTTGTCGATTATATTGCTGTCTTATATCAATTTTTAGAGTCTGGAGAAATATAATGTTCTATCATATAAATTATTTTTTTACATCTTAGAAAGATCGTGAATGCCATTTACTGCAGATAATATTTATTATCTGTCTTACATATATACTATTAGTTATAGATAAATAAAATAATTAATTCAAAATTTACATTTAATGCCTCATATACATTTTAATATTTCACATTAATATTTTGGTCCAAAAACGTAATATTATGGATTGTCTGATTTCAGGCTAATGTAGTTGATTATCACGCTACTATAAGAATGTGGCTTCCATTATGTGGTGCAGCAATTCTTTCCGAATATTGGCTGATAAGTGCTGCTCACTGTTTCAGGTATTAATCATAATCACACACTCATAACTCTGACATTAAATGTTAACTGCAAATTGTTTTAGAAATAAGAGCTCCGATATTAGAATGCGAACAGGATTTAATGCATATGAATGGGCCGAGGGAATACACAAGAATGATCATATACATATCATAGATAACGTTATTTATCATCCTTATAATAAAATATCAAATTATGCAATGAAAAATGATTTAGCTCTGATTAAGGTACTGTATTGATAAGAAGATAAATGTTATTGCGTTGAATCAACATACACATATGTAAACATTTGAAGTATTTATAAAAATATAAAAAATACGAATATTATAATGAATATGATTTAGAAAATATAATATAAAATATTTATTCCATAGTTAAAGGAACCTATGGCACTAATAAGATATCAACAATGGCCAATTTTGCTTACAAATCCAAAATGTACACCACGACGAGGACAAAAAGTTTCTATAACAGGATTAGGACCAGATATGGTAAGTTGATTTAAAGTAGTCAGAGACGACTATTGTAAGACACCCAACTAAGTCAATATGGCTGTAAATATTAGCTATATTAGCTACCGTTTCATTGCCGAAGATGCAGTTCTATGCTGGCTTCAAGAAAAATTTGAAAGATGCTTCTATATTGATCAGTATAATTAGAATTGTTATTAACAAAATGTAAATATTATATTACATTTCAAAAACATACGTATTTACATTAGTAAATCCAAATTTCCATAGTATTGATTATATTTATATTTAAATCTGGACACGTGTTTCTTCGGGAGATTGCGATGGATCACATTTTCATCAATCAGCATTCAAGGCTCCAGCAGTTTGACGTTGTAGAAACGCATTGAATACACAATTTGGAGAAACAGCAGTTGTTGTCGTTTTGCCACATTCCATATCTAAGCTTATACATTTATATATTATTGTATCAGTATATATTATAGTTACGCTATTGTTCATTACGCTTGGTGTTAATAATTTCTCAATAGATACGGAATACAGAAATTAGAGAGCCAATTAGGGTACTGAACGATAACTTTTCGTTGCCTTCCATATCAGACTTGCATTTCTAGTTATTGTATTTAATTGACTACTATGTTCTGTGTTGGTTGAAATGGTACTTTATGTTTTTGATGTTCCTCTTTTAGTTCGGTCAGGAAGAGAATTTTTTTGTGATTTTGAGATAGAGCTTCATTTATTAATAGCTACTTTTCATAGCAAGGTTCACTGTTATAAATATTATAACTTTGGTTGTGCTTAATATTATAAACTTTCTTCGACAGGAAGCATTTTAGTGTTCTCTTACTCGAATAAATAAAATATATAACGTTTTTGTTATTTATTTTTATGAAGTCTGTCGGCATTACTACGTCATCTGGATAAATATATATTTGTTGTTTCGAGTTATGTATACAACTGAAATAATTTTTTAATAACTGATGCCTTATATATTGATAGATTTTGTTGTTTGCGATGTTTCTTAAATAATATTTTTATTTTTGGTTTAAACCATTAATATAATTCAGAATCACTCCTTAATCTTATTAAAATAAAACTGGTACCTGTAAGCATTTCAGTACGTATCTTATTTCAATTCCAATTGTATATCTTAAGATTTTAGGTATATTTTAAGATGAAGAAGCTTCATCATGAAGAGTGATCGGTGAATGGCTACATGATATTTGCATTCCGGAAGTGTGAGATGCCGGACTTTATAGTCTTATATTATATGTAGTACGCGATTTAGAACGATCGAATGAATTCAATGAATTCAATGAATTCAATTGTAAATACACGTTTGCTCTTTATGAAGACTCAAAGACAACCCAAGTCATTAGATATATGAAAAAATTGATATACGAGTTTGATTAATCAAAACGAATAGAAATTTGTATTATTGTTTATTAAATTAGTTTTATTAAAATTAAACTATTTTTTTCAGATAATTTGACAAGATTACCGCTTAAACCTTTATTGCGTTATTTAAATTAATAAATATTTCTATTGGCCTTACAGTCCAATTAAATAAATTACAATTAATACATAATAATATCAATATATATTTATATCAATATTAATACATATCAATAAATAATAAATTGAAAATTATAATGACAGTCAGACTGTCCTTGTTTGAAATCACCCCCGTAGACTAATCTGAAATAAAAATAGATTAGCTGAAAAAATTCTTTATTAGTGAAGTGCAATCTGACTGTCTCCTCGACCTTTACCCAATTGAAGATAGGCTGAGGTTGTCCAATGTTTCGAGCTTGCTACGGCTTCTATCATCTACGGACTGTCCCTGATGAGGAGCCGTAGCGAGCTCGAAACGTTGGACTACGTGTTCAATTGGGTAAAGGTCGTGGGGACAGTCAGATTGCACTTCACTAATAAAGAATTTTTTCAGCTAATATATTTTTATTTCAGATTAGTCTACACGAGTGATTTTAAACAAGGACAGTTTGATTGTCATTAATTTCAATTAAATTTTTCTTCACTAGTTCTTACTTCCTATGTTAACTAACAATTTACATTTCAGATATTTTCAAATGGCACTTGTACACTCAATCCATATCATATATTACAAGGAACACTAGAAATAATAAGCCAAAAAAGTTGCTCGTTAAAGTATCCGTTTCTTGAAATAAATTCAAAAGTTATATGTGCCACTTCGAAGCATCACAGAGCATCTCCTGGTGACTCAGGTGGCCCAGTAGTATGGAACTCTCAATTAGTGGGTATAATTTCTAGAGGCTCTTGTGGTATATCAGCTGAGCCAGATTTTTATACAGCATTATATTCATATATAGAATGGATAAAAAAAACAACTGGTATCACTAGAATTGTCTCTAAGATGCAATGTTAAGCGCCTTTCTCGTACAATTTCTAAATAATAAATTCAATATCACCCACGTGATATGAATAGACTGGATAAAAAGCCTCTGGATGTTATCTAAATAAGATAGGATTGGGCAATGTGATGATCTATGTATGCTGTTTTACACATTAACCCAATGTTTCAAAAGGAAGATATTTTTAAAATTAATTTTTAGATTTTTAAATTTCAATTCAAAATTTGAATTTAAAATTGAATTAGTTATTTTTTATACGACGTTTACCGATTAACTATCACAGGGTAAAAGAATCAATCGATGCTGCATTATACTGAAAATTAAGTTTACGATCTTACAGTATTATTTAACTTATAGATGACTCAACGTTCAATTTAACGCCTGATATTATGGTATATCTGAACGTATAATTTTTTGCTTTAACCATGTCAGCTAAAAGAGTATTTTTAGTGCGAATTATGAAGTTGACCTTGAAAAAAATGTTAACTGTTAATGTCGAAATTTTTAGATAATTATATATCTCTTTTAAACAGTGAAAAAGTGTTTTTTATTTGATTCTATCTAATTGTATTCCAATAATAATGTCCATAAGAAAGTAAAAATTAAAAGATATTCGACAAATATTAATTTTTATATAGTAGAAATAGATATTTATTGTTTTCATAAATTGTAAATATGATAGTTGAACAATTAATTCCTCTGAAATAATAGATATCTAAATTTTGCTGGGTAGGCTTCTTATCATTTGCTACCTACCAAGGTAACAAATGATACGAAGTGACAGATAATATTTCGATCACTAAACATTGAATCGATATTTATACCGTCAATAAAACGTAAACTGCATGATAAGTCTTGCTGTCTGTCAATGAAATAAATACAGTGATACAAAGTAGTTTCCAGCTAAGCTATTTTCCTACTAAAATATCTCCTCACACTTGCCATGCACTCATGTATTCCAGAATTGTTCTACTAGAATTTTCTTTGTCCAGAAGCCGCGAACTTGATACGTAGCCAAGTATTAAATTTAAGGAAAATCATAGAAGAAGAGCAGCACATATAGTGTTACGCCATATTAAAGCGGGTCAGAGCGATAGTAGTTGAAATGGATATGAGGAGACTCAGGACCTGCTTGCGATTACTGCCGTGATTTGCTTACGTAGTTACGTATGTCTACGGGATAGTTAATTATTCCCCACAAATGACTATTGCTAGTGCTACTTGAGTAATCGAAGAGACTAGTTAAATTAGATTCTGGATTTTCTCTATTTTCAAATTTATTATTCTGCTTTTTGAATATACGCTAGCTAATAAAATTGAACTAAATACCAATATTTTTTAATTCTTCTGGAAATAAATATACTTGTAGTAATACGAGCTAAGCATAAATTACTAAATTTCTTTTAATATAATAATTTAATGAATCTAAAGTAACTGAAAATGTGAAATATGATAAAAATTATAAAGACAATTAATTATAAGTTAAATTCAAAGATAATTAATTAAGTAATTATACTACCTAATTTTTTTAAGTTATTAATAACTTATTAAACACTTTTCTTGTTATATGTATTTTCATTATAATTAATTTTTTTGTCAAGTGAAATATGTAATTATAAATTTGAATCTCTGATACACGCTATCAAAATGTCAGTGAACCACACAAGTAAATGTTAATAAAAGTATTATGGCCATTAAGACAATGTGAAACTTGTGTAAAAAAATACGTACTATAAATTAAGATATCTTTTATTAATTTCGATTTACTAATGTCGAATGCTGAACCAGAAACATGTGCTACCATGTATATATTATAAAATATTATCTATAATATATTTATGTTCAGGAAATCAGAATTAGAGTGCTTCTAAAATAATTTTTTTTAATATCTAGGGCATATTAGTTTAATATACTTTTTTAATATCCAATATAATATACATTATATATCATCATAAAAAATACACATGGCTGTACGAGTTTCCAATTCTTTGTTCCAGTATCATAAACCTAGCTTTCTTAACGTCTTTTGTCACGCAATAGTTTCACATTTTAACATAATGACCATAAAAATGGTAATGAAATCAAACCAACTATTCTGTATTTCACTAACGTCATTATGGCAGGTAACGGAGATTCGAATTTGGGGCTACACTTCTAGCATTTTTGAAATTTTATTTCTAAGTTCAGTTCTTTATTAATGAAGTTTGAGCAATATATAAGAATGAATACACAATTTTGTAGTGTATTTAAATACGTTATATTGTTTTCAATAAAAAAAAAAATGTAAATACAATACATCTCGTGCTAAAGTCCATTCTTCTGATTAACGACCTTTTTCAATACATAATATTATTTCATATTGAATATCGTAACATAAATTTAGTTTTCAACAGTTACCTTCTTATTTTAGTTTTAAAACTTCCACATTTCATTAAAGAAATTTGAATCAAATTAAAATTAACTAAAAATCCCATAAAAATTAAAAAATCTTAGCATTGCATAAGCTATATTAATTAATGCACTATACAAAATAGAACATGAAAAACGATCTATTTAAATATTTTAAAGTCTTGAGAAATAGGACTTTACGCAGAAATAAACCAACACCCTCCTTGGGCAGAAAATAAAGCAAAATAAAAAAAAGATGGGCCATGCACCAAAAGAAAGCATGGTATTCCATAAACGGCTTGGTCATATAAACATTTCGCACATAAAGTGCGAAGATTTATTTCTCTACGCAGCGACATCCAGGGCTCGCACGCGGAAGTATCCTGTAAGTGTGCAAGAATGGCTTGTGGCTTTGCAGCGGACAGGTACGAATAATATACATATGCAGAGTTTTGCGCACATTTTCCGGAGCGCGGCGACTGGCGGTTGTGTACACGAAAAGTTTCTCGGTAAATAAAGACCTGGCATTCGGTGCGCGAATCGTAAGTTCCTTTTTTACTATAGAGGAATTCGCACTGCTTATGAATCTTATTCTCTTTCCTATAGTATTTAAGCCCCAAGTAATTGCAATGAAATATAAAGGAAATCAATCATTGAATTTCAAATACGTCCAGATTTTAAGTTTACATTTATAAATATTCGAAACATCTTATTTTTTGATTTGATTCATTTTACTAACTTGAATTAGTGATAATAATTAAAATATTTTGAAGTATATAAATATTAATTATTTTTGTCATTTAATAATTATTCTTTCATTGGAACTATTTTCTTAAAAATTACGGTATTTACATTTCCGTTAATCTATTAGAAGATAAAAATAAAATATCTATGGAACAGAAGCAAACTAATTAAACTAATTTAAATAAAAAACATAATAATTCATATAGTTCATCATTTGGGCAGTATCTGTTATCTTATTTTGGATATCTATTTAAACTTGCATTTTTTCTATTACTTTATTTGTTTAAACCATAAATATTTCATGTTTGAGCGCTACTCTTATGTTATCTTATTTAATCTATATCCAAGTTAACATAACTTTAATGAAGTATGAGTGAATCGAAGGTTACTCAGGTATTCATAATTATTTTCTTGAGAGAGTTGTAAAAAAAAATCGTTAATATCATAAATAACTTATTAATATTATTTTAATATAAAATTTTTAAATTTTATTCATTTTAACATAGTTTCAATGATTTTCACTAAATGTTAAAAGAACGAATTAGAAAATGACAATTCAATTGTTTTTTTTTTGTTTTCTGACACAGTGTTCACGGGAAATAAATTGACATAGTAGCTGATTGCTATTGAAATATTGAATAGAAAATAATTTTAGATATATAAGTAACATACATTTACAGAATTTGGTTGCATTATCTACGAAGATTATCTCTGAATGAAGATGTTCAGAAATGGATTCTTATTTATGAGCATTGATATTGATCAAATGGCAAAGCACTTTCACGAAAATACATAGTTTAAATAATCAGAACTCAAATAATCGACAAGCAATTAAAATTCCTGCTATACATGTATGTGAGAAAAAACCAGACCACACGACATAAGATTCTCTCGCGTCATTTACTATTTTTGTTAATCTCCGATTGAAAATAAGCTAAGTATTAATATACTCTAGTTGCAAAATTCTATTATCTGTTGCCAGACATACAATTAGTTTATATATATATATATATATATATATATATATATATATATATATATATATCCATTTTTGAGACTAATACAAGCTATCATCTATCAATACCATATTTACATATAAGTGAATTAATGACAGGAAGATTCATCCTTGTCATATGTCTTCTGCAGTGTCTTTAGTTATGTTAGATTCATATATGTATCAAATCGTTTTTATAATGCATTATTTTCTTATAGCTTCAGCCTACTGAACCTTTTTTACTTTTACTAATAAAAACTTATAATACGTGACTAAGTGGATATTTGATTGACGTTTTTAAATTATTTTACCGAGTATTATTCACGGAGTAAAAATAAAAAGAATTAAATAAATAAATAAAGTTCAAGATGAACAAAGCATTATGATTATTCCGGAGTGTATTTGTGATCCTTATTTCGATTGGGCATCGAACTATACTCGTGCAATTATAAGCCCTTTTACATACTTGTGTTGAAACAAATTTTAATCTATTTGGGGTTAAGAGTAAACTTAATGGAAGGTCTATGAGTCAATTATAAATAAGAAAAAATTAAAAAAGTGAAATACATAAAACAGTATTTATATTTGTGAAAAAGTAAACGAAAGCAATAAGAAAAACAAAAAAATCCAAAGAATAAAATGATCACCTTACAGTTGCGTTTTATTATAGGTTGCAGGGCAAACAGGGCCATAGTCTCATCATAATCATCATAATAATTTGGTAAGTCTAAGTCTAAGTCCAACATAAATTAATAGAATTTACGCGTAGACATAGCTATCAGATTAGTGAGTATCTATTGTCAATATCAGAAAATTATTTATATGAAACTATATTCTTTATTTTTATAGGGTATATACCGTAGACTGAAAATATAGCATGCTATCGTCGGTGAGTGAGATCGGTTCGCAAATCCTTGAAACTCCATTGATGCCGTTCGTGCGGTAGCTCGAAATTATTAATGAGGTATTGCTACCGCAAGACAAGCAGATCTCTCAGCGGGATACAATGGTGCAGCCTTTCTGGTATAAGAATGGAATCATACGCTGAGGAAAGAAGATTCTATTATTCTTACTGTTGGTCAGAAGGTCTAATGGGATTTCCGTTTAGCAAATCTGATAAGGCCGGCAAGAAAGGGATAGTATTTCGAAGTGAACTTAATCGTTACGCGCCTTCTACTTACTATTTTACTCTTGTTTCAATTTTTCCTTTTTTCAGTTCATTATGCTTGCAATTCTTTTCCATTTTCTTTGGTATATATTTTTTCGTACTCTTTTATCTTCATAATTCTTTGTACAATGATAAGATAAATTAATCGTATCTGGCTTCAGAGGAATTATCATTATTCTTACATTTAAAGTTTCTTTTCTGAGGTATCCGATATAATTCGAGAGAAAAATCTAGTCGGCTTCTTAAGTAAAATAAGAGGATGAAAATTCAATAAAAGAATTTTTTTCACTGTTAAATAACTAAATTCGATAATAAAACGCGTAACTCGCTTATTATTTGAAATGAATGTACTTGAAATAATTTCATTTCATTTTTTCAACTATTTTAAATACTTAGTATTTATTAATTATATTTCTTGCATTACTATTTAAAAGTAACAGTTAATAGTAAAATTATTTTGAATTACTTATTAAGTATAAATGCCAATTAAAATTAACTTTTCAGATTGTAAAATAATTAATTCCTAATGCTGTTGTATAACGACCATAGAAATAAAAAATAGAATACGGCGACTTTTGTTGTGTACAGAAGTCCAATAATTTATAATACTTCTAGTATTCACCTTTGAAAAATGAAGAGGGAATAGGGAAGATGAAAGAGAGAGAAAGACAGAGAGAGAGAGAGAGAGAGAGAGAGAGAGAGAGAGAGAGAGAGAGAGAGAGAGAGCCAGCAAGAGACAGAGAAAAAGAGCGAGAGAAGTTAGGGAGGAAGAGGAAGGGATGAGTTGAAATTTATCCCATCGGTTCATACATCACCTTCGTCCGTAGCAGAGGTGGAGGAGGTGTGCGACCTATTCTGTATAGCTCTCACAATGGCGTAAATGCATTTATTCCGAGTAGAGCATTTTTATTGTTTTGAGAAGCCAAAGCCAGAAACTAAAGCACACATACAGAGAATGAGAGAGAGAGAAAGGGAAGAGAATTGATAGCTAGAATGATAAAGTGAAAAAGAGAATACGAGAAGCAGGAAAATAGGAAAAAGAAACAAATGCCGAAGAGTAAAAAATGATTGATTTCTGAAAGTTAATTGCAATCTTAAAAGGAGCTTGGACATAGTGAGGAAATTAATTAAAAAATGATCTTCAAGCTGATGAGCTTCAATCAGATATAAGATTTATTTCTAATAAGTTATTTTACGATCTAATAATAAAAATTATATGAATTTATATTTTACAGAATAAGTATTATACTTAACGGTACTTAAAAGCTACTATCAAATCTTATGAAAACATTAAAAAAAAAAGAATATATATAAGCCAAGAATAAATCGAATATTAGAATCGGATATTAATAAGAATAAATATAAAATAGCGTGATTGTACAGGCTCTGCTATAACTGAAATAACTTGACTATAGCTACTAATAAACTTAATTTTCCTCAATATTAATTAAGATCCAATAAATACGTCTTCAAATACAGATAATTATATAAATTACTTGAAGAACTTATGCATAACTAGAAAGAAAAACTAGAGATCTATTTGATTTAGGGTCCTTACATAATGTATGTATAAGTTAAATGGTTATTATGCTACTGTATAAGAGCTAATACAAATTTGCGCAATAATCTATGCAATATAATATGTTTGTGCTGTCCACATAAGTACATTATGCTGTCATAGTGTAAGTTGAATGACACTAGCGTTGACGCATTTTTTGAGCAGCTTAGCGTACACACTTTTAGCCGGTTTTTTATGAAGTCTAAAAATAATTTAAGAATGACAAATTCTGACAATGTCTATTTGAGAAAAATGACAATGTCTATTTAAGAATGACAAATGGGACTATAAAAAATTTGTTTTCGGTATAGACCAGACAATTCTTTGTAGTTTAATCCGCAAAAGCTGTATATGATTTTTTTTTGTTTACAAGAATGGAATTTTCTGATATGCTTTAAATATAAAGGATGTTCGAGATTTAGAAAACCTTTTTGAAGTAAAGATTTTCGAAGTTTCCTATTCCATCTGATAGTGAATCTAATGCCCACGTGAAATTTGACCTTTAACGTTAAATTGAGTATTCAAAGTTCAATTGACTATTTTGACTCAAGGAAGTCCATTTTTAATTTATCATCGAAGGAGTCGGTAATTTTACATGGATATATAAATATACGTTTGATTTATGTTTGAGTCAATAAGACAGAGACTTTGTCTTAACAGAGATTTTGTTTCAGTAAAAATAACGAAAGGTGTCAACAAACAGGTGAATATTTACTTTATGCACATTGCACTATCATTCTCATACTTCATAAATGCATAACTATAGTTTACCGTTCGTTAAGATACTGTTATGACTGCATCTTTTCCATTTATGTTTTCGCACCATTTCCTTTACTAATATCTATAAAGAGTTTCTTAAAAATATATTTAATGTCATTTCTTTCGAGTTATTATAATATATATCTTCATTTTCTGAATGAAATATTAGCATGTTTAAAAATCAAGAAGAGGAGCAAACACTATTTCATTAATGACAAGGATAAAAACTATGTTGAAATTAGTGAAAACATGCTACGATATTGTAAATACTAGAAAATATGATACCAAGTTCATTTTCCCATTCATATCTAAAACCTAAGTCATTTAAGTGAAAATCAAGGTGGAAGATTTCGAGATGATATTAGGGAAATGTAAAGAACTTATCAAAGTAAATAGGGCATAAATATAATGGCTCACTTTTATTGGAAGTTAAAAAGAGATGCTGTAGTAATCGGAAGAAAGAATGAGAGAAGCCCTCTTTATAGATCTTTTCAAGAAAAGAGGGTGTGGAGCGTTGTTCGGAAACATAAAAAAGGTGATGAAATTTTAGAAGCGAATTTCAAGCAAACTGGTATTCACTGTTTCCAAAATTGACAATGTTCTTGCACTGTAGTTAAGCAGAGACTCCCGTGTTTATTTTCATATTTGTTGTAGTTATTTTAACAAGACAAAATATGAGAGTTAATTTGAAACCAAACGTACATTCATAAAATATATTAATAAAAAATTGACCACACTTTCATCAATTTGAATTCGAGCATATTTTCGATTCTATATATAAAATCATTAAGTTGACTTTGAAATATTCTGCAAGGCGATAGTTAATGTCCGAGTCAGATTCACTATAAGGTAGACAGGAAAAAGTTGAAGATTTCCTAGATCAAATAGTTTTCCTAAATCCCGAATATCTTCTATACTTAAAAAGGCCTGTTTCACAATAATTGGATGATTGAGATGAAAATCAAACATATTCAGTTTCAACCGATCAAAATAATATGAGAATCATGTCATCTCCTCTACTGCGTGGATAACTATACTTTATGGGCCTGTGTTATTGAAATAATAATAAAAGTTATTTTTAGTTATGCATTTATTACTATTTACTTTGAGAGTGTGACAGTTACGAAAAATAGAAGAAGAACGGATTCTTATAATTATTATTTTTTATTTTTAAGTGGCTAATATATAATTATGAATATATCTATTTGAACTATAAATATAAAAAATACAATTAAATTAAAGAATAGTTTTATACGCAAAAATATTTGATTAAACGAGTTGAAAACTATAGTAATTTTGGGTGCGTAATTTTTAATTTTTATCGCAAATTCGAAACTCAGCTGCAATACTCTTATTTACAAAGTTTGACAAACTAAATTTCTAATGTGCATTATTTGGAGATTATTTCTCTACATAAAATATCTGTTTTTCAGAGAGTAAGAATTGAGTGTATCACTCATATCTTTATATTGCTTCAAAATGAACTCACTTAGCAAACATTAAAATCGGTTTTAATTAATTTTAACTCATTCTTATCATTAAATGAAGTTCCAATGATAGATTATGGTATGTGCAAGCAGCTGGGATAAAACTACCCATTGTGATTTGTGATCAATCAGGGCAAGAGAGATGGATTTGTATGGAGAGCACAGCAAGTTAGCGTTGAAGTGCACAAATGTCTCGTTTACTATTCAATTAGGCAGAGGCTATAGAGAGACGGCTGCCTGTAAATAGAGCGCTTTAAGTATAAGCGTTAAACAGTTACAGGTCACTAATAGAAGCAACGAAGAACAATAATACCGCATTAAATAATATATATATATATATATATATATATATATATATATATATTTAAATCGTTCTGAATAAGAAAATAGAAGATTTGAAAAAAGAAAAAATTGAAGTTTTGCATAAAAAAAATAAATGTTGCTAGTATAAAATGCAATTTTATGAAAAGTATATAATGTTTAAAGAAAAAATTGCATCAGTTTATTATAAGTCTATCTCCTTTTTAATTTTCAGACTTTTATTTATTCGCTCAGATTATAATTTTTAATTTCACTCGCTTAATTTACAGCTGGAGCATAAAATTTTTTACCGAAGTGGGTAAACTCCTATAGAGGCTCAACGAGTTTGCAGCATTATCTGCAAGACTGCTCATTTTAAATGGTTAAGTTCTTCCTTTTATAAATTATTAATTTTTCCGCATTACTTCGGCATGGGCCAGGTTCGTGACAAATTCAATGCACGATTATCGTATCGAACTTCTGGACTAAATTCAGTATTTATGATTAAGCGCATTGTTCTGTTTCTTCTGAGTTTTATATTTATATAGTATTGTTAAGTTTTATAATGCCATAAATATATATTTACGTTTGAAAATACCACTAACTTATTTAAAGTACATCGTTGCTAAAGAGACTTTGTCTTAGAAGCTTTTTGTGTTAGCCCTTGTTAATGGAACTTTCCCTCGTAAATTTTAAGCGCACTGTCGAATTCGTATATTTTATGTTGCAATCCAAAGAAAGAACAACGGTTCTCTGTGTTGAATTCGTTTTTCTTCTAGTGAGGAAACGAAATGTTCCTCTAAATTTTCACCAGCAAGCAGATGAGTTCGTTTAATCAATAGAACAAATAAGCACATTTTTAAGTTGCATTGCAACGTTCATTCAATCGTTATTACATTCATTTTTTAAGGAATTGAAAATGCGATTAATTTGCAGATTAAATTTTGAAACGCTTGATGTTTTTCATTTCAATATGATTACTTGACTTAAGAATTTTATTCGTGGAATATCGAAAATTCCAGAACGATTGATTTGAATTTTTATCTTATTTTTTCCAGTAATGCTGAATTCTTCACTTATGAACCCATTTTTTAAAATTCATATTTATTGCTGATGAATTACGATGTTTTATGTAAGACTCGAGAAAGGTTATAAATATTTGCAATTGGCAATATGAATGGTAACTACCTGTTAATGGGATTGATGATGTAATTCAACGGATTAGTTAAGAAAATATTTTTGGACATTTTCAGGATTAAAACTATAGATTTTGATATAACGTTTTTCAGATATACCATCGTAAGTGGCGAATTGCTTTTCTTAGCTAAGTTATGAAAAAGAAACTTTCTCAAAAGTTTTAATCAGATAAATATATCCATTATGTAGAGAGTTTAAGAGAAAAGGTTTAAAAAAAAGAGAGTATGAAAGAGAAAGAAAAAAAGAAGAGAAGAAGTAGTGGTTGAAGTTCATCCACTCTTTTCCTCTTTCGTTCACACAAAAAAGTACCTGTTTAATGTTTTAACGAGCGATTTTATGATATTCATTGAAGAGATGGATATAGTCTTTGCAAAATTTCAGCCTAGATCACTTTTTATAGGAGATGTACTCTTCGAAAATCTATACTGTTTACTGCATATATGAAATGTAACTGCGCGAAACATTCAAACAAAAAATTGAGTCTTTGACTATTTATTCTCTGCTGCGGTATAGCAATATATCGTCTTCGAAAAAGTTTCTAGCCTTGAAAAAAAGGAGCCCAGACAAGGAGCAAGGATCTAGTGTAACTATATTTTGAAAGAGTGGAAGAGAAAGAAAAATAAAGATACTCGATGCGAAAGAGAGAAAAGGAAGATGGGATTCTCTTATTGCGTCATAAAGCTGCGAGGCAGCTTTTCACTTCTCAACCAGGTGCAAAGTTTCATTATTATATTTTTCAAGTTTTTTCGCTTGCTATCCGTTTTCTCAGTCGAGAAAAATTTCAAATTTCTACTGAACCTACAAAATTTTTATCAAAACTGTTTACCGGCTTATTTATTTTAGACGTCGATTTCTTAAATATTTTCTCTGGCTTTCAAACAAACATTCTAGTGATATTCTATCGTTTTATAAGAATAAACTATATGGGTAAATTTGAACATTTTCGTCTCTGCATAGAATATCTGGGGTCAAAAATACTCGACAAATATTCTTTAAAATATAAACTTGTAAACAAAAATAGCATTTATCGAAATAACTCATTACATGATTCACAAATTGAGCTAAATGCGGCTGCACATCGTTAGTTTGAATTTTAAATAAATTTATGTGCACGTATTATTGGCAGAGGCACAGACGAGCACGATTCTTGAACTGGTACGGCGACGGGGGCAAAATATGAGAGAGCGTAAAATCAAAGGGATTGCTGGAAAGTGAGGATAAAGCCCCGGATGTCGTTACCCCCAGCACACTGCGCGATAAGCTATCGGCCATTAGTCTGCTACCGGCTGTAGAGTGAGAGAGACAGAATGAGCGACGGTGGGCGTCAGGCGACCCCCCGGGGGAAGGGAGAACCGAATGGATCTACATCTAACGGCAATCACGGCTTTTGTGAGGCCGTAAAATAGTTACAGATTTTAATCAAGGGACGCATTCGGCTATCACCAAGCGGTTATGAAACCTGCGATCGTTTGAATAGATTAGTTTATCGCAGAGTTTCCACAACTTTAAGACTATACTTTGCTTATACTTACGTATTTATTTTTTTCTCAGTTATTCCAGAATTCGAATTTTCAGGCACTGTGGTTGCTTATTGAAATTATATTTTATTTTCATATTAATGTCGTTCATAAACTGTAAACGGATCACGAAAGTTAAACTCCTAACTGTACATTGATTAACTTTGAAAGTTGTCAATAATTACAATTGTTCATTACTGAAGGTTGCATAGTTTCAAATATTAAATACGTCGGAAAATTTTGAATACCAAGCTATAGTTTCGTTACAAAATTAATATTATAAAGCATCCCCAACGAATAAAATTCAATTTGGACACAAAGACGGAATTCTTTGATGCATTCTTTTGAGAATATTTTGATAATAACATTTTAAAATTAAATTTACAAAGCGACATTATAGTAATTGAAGAAATAATGGAGCAAAAGAATTTTTCTAAGCTCCCGCTTTGTTTTTCCGCGCTAATTGCGCGTCCCTTTGTATCCCCTTTCTATATCTTTTGGCCGCGCCACCTTCCGCGCGAAAAAGGTATAAGCCGATCCGAAGCGGCCGTTAAAGACAACGTGCTTGGATTGCGAGCTTATATAGGTATAGGAGTCCACGTGATAGCCACCGACCTCGATGCAGCTCTAGCGGAACTCGGTCCAGGAGGTGAAACTCGATAAGGAAGAGTAACATTGGAAAACGTGCTTTAGAGTTGTTCACTTGTAGAAGATTCTACGGCATTGGATGGCGGAATACGGAAACTTATCCCCTTTAAAAAGAAGTAAAAACATACTCGTTGACAGCGATCTGTGATTATTCTGTTTTTTTCTCTTTTTTGGAAAAGACTGGATAGGATTGGAATACAGAGACACGAAAGTTTTTTGAAGATTGTGCTTTGGAAGTTGTTCTATTCCAATAAAGTGCAGGAGAATCCAAATGTAGTAGAAATAGCAACAGTTTCAATCAATTTTGTAGAAATAACGGCTAAATTTGACCGGTTGATGATTAAAAATGTATCAGAAAATATGAAGCTGATGAAACACGGTCAGATATATTATGATATATTAAAATTTATCATGTAAAAATTAGATACGCGTTTTCTCAATGTATAAAACTAAAAATGGAATTGAAATAATATATATGAATGTGTAATACATTACTTGCACTATTTGCGATTTGAAGTATTGTATATAGTATTGTATATAGACAAAGAATTTTTATTAAACATTGCACAGATGAAATTCGAGTTAAATATTCTCTCGAAATTTTAATTAAATTTTCTTATATATATTTAAATCGAAAAACGTTTAAAAATTGCAAGAACTTATTTTAATGAAAAGCGAAGCTTTTGTAATTGGCCCCCGAGCGCACGTCCCACGGGCAAGCTACCAGTCACGAACTAAAATATAATTAGGCCGCCGTGTCCGACATTTTTCATTTTGCAGAATTCGTTGCCTCCAGCCCGTCTTAAATAGCGGGGTCGTCAATAAACTTTCAAGCCCAATTGGCATTCACCAACGTGTGAGAAGCGACAAGCGAGGGAGAAAGAATGAGAAAAAAATTAGAAAGAGAGAGAGAGAGAGAGAGAGAGTGAGAGAAAGAAGAGTGGTGGATAAGTAAAAGGAATATTGTCTGACTACTTCTGCGTCCACGTACATATTCAAAATTCAGAGCATGTTTGGTGTATGTTAATTTAAATAATTAAAGGTCCACGCCGCCTGTTCAGCTTGGCTTCCAGTTGGCATTATCCTTGTATACTATTACATATCTAAGCTTATATACGATATAATGTAGGCTATACTAAACGCAGATGTTTTAAACGGTCTTAGTACAAATTACAGCAACTTTTTGGGCTTTAGAATTTGATATTCATTATTGAAATTATTCAATATTGTCAAGAATCCATTAATCGTTGCCAGAACTGTTGCTGACGTCAATTGGACTGACCTCGCATAGTAGTTAAGTGTAAAATAGTATAGCTTGTTGTATTTAAGAAAAAAATTACTTACATATAAGTTCAAAGAATTTTTTTCCAATTCATTAAAATAAAAAATTAGAAGCAAAGTTTCAAAAAGATAAATTAAATTTATTACGTAATTTGATTGATTATATTAGTTTCAGATATTTTAATATACACGCGTATAGAATAATTTTAATTTCATGCAAATTATGAGTTTAACGTTTAATTGCAAAAAATAATCGGCCATTTTGTTAAATGAATATTCCGTCCTTAAAATATGCTTCGTTAACAGGTAATGCATTCTGATGGCTGTAACTATTATTTATTTTATATTTCAAAATTTGTTTCTCGAATTTTTGATGCTCTAAATTTTACTTATATATCTATGGAATATAATTTTTAGCAGGTTTTCTGCTATATGAATGGCATGTTCTAAGATTTTTGTGATCTATTAATTAATTGTAATTTCTATTTCCACGGGATGAATGTGAAGCAGCTGAAATGAGGTTGTTTCGAAACAGCAATTGGACACGTGATCGTTCGCACCATTAAACGAATTAGCTTTGATATACAATATATACACAGAGCAATGACTATTCAATAGCTTGGTTGCATCTCGAATACAAATTGAGGTTTCATATACATCAGTGATTTTTAATAAGTAGTCAGTATATTTTATATAAATGAGGACAATAAAAATTTCTATTATATTTCACTTAGCAGTGCTGCATAATTGACCTAGAAATATTTTTTGTAAGATGTTGAGTAAGACTTATAATTCTGTATAATTCTTATATTAAAAAAATATATTTATCAATTTTTCCTAAAATTAATTTTGAATCCTCCTGTCATTTCAAGATACTCCAGAATGTGCAATCGTAAAAATTGGAATACAAATAATTTTCGTGATGACAAAATCTAATTTTTTTCTTTTTATGCCATTTATCTTAGATTGGCTAAAAAATGTAAATTTTAGTAGTATGTAGCTTTCAGAAAATTCCTGACGCATATAGATTCTATAATTCTTTAAATTTGTATCGTAACGATGAGTTTTAATGTTCAAACAGCCCTTATACTCATAATAGATGAAAGTGATTTTAAGCTGTTCAGTATAAGGATGCAGAATCCATGGAATTGGATTAAGAGAACTTCATTTTCATTGTATGACGGCTAGGTCTTTTTCTCTTATTTATTGAACAGTTTTAATCCGTCTTTAAGACTGAGTTATTTTTCGCCGTGAATCAAATTCAGTGCATTTAAATTTAGCATATAGAATATTAGTTATCTTATTGAATACTATACCAATATTATAATAAATCTAATTATTATTGAATTAACAATATGGTTTTCTTTCTAAATATGCAAATAACTTTTTTCAAAAAACCAAAATTTTGTAATTTAAGAAAAACAAATATAAATACAGAAAGTACTGCATTGTTTTATATTTATTTTTTCGACGAGCTTACTTCTAATGTTTAAAATTTGTTGATAATGAACTTTGAATTAATATCGATAATGTGTCTAATTGAAATTATATGGTTTTCAATGATACTATTATTTACGAAAAATAGTTTTAAAAAATATTATTTTATTCTGAATACTTTTTTCGTTATAAAAAGTCTGTAGACAAAAAAGTTTAACTTTAAGCTCTTTGAAAACCTTTATAAATCATGCTTAATTTTGAGAATTTTTTTAAAGTAAGTTTTTAAGTGTACTAAAAGAAACTTATGTACATTTAATACTTGGAATAATAACATACTTTTATAAATCCATGAAATTGAGAATTTTTACTTTGTCTCAGAATATCTAGCATTTACTACATACGATTTCACAAAAAATCTTTAATGAACTTTAATTCATTCGGTATGTCCAAAAAGAATAAAGCATTAAGTTCACTAAGAATTTATTGCAAATTCAACTAATAATTAATTGTATTTGTATATTGATGTTCGTGAAATAAGGAAATTTTATTTTTTAGCCTGCATTTAGGCGTGAGCTTTATTTTAAAAACTAGCTAAATAACTCGAAGAATTACCGTAAAGTGAAAGTAAATCTTTATGTAAAAAACTAGTTTCTTTTATCTTTATATCTTTTAAATGTAGCTCGTTTTACCATCTACGCGTACTTCTTCCTCAATCATCTTGATTTATTCGGCCGTACGATGCATGAAAGCTACTGCGAAAAAAGATTCCACTTCAGTCTACATAAAGCGCTCTATATAAAGCGTAATTGAATTGAATGCGGAAAAAAACATACAATTTATATTTATGTTTATATTTATATTTATAGCGTATTGTGCAAGCAATCCTAACCGTATATGTGCATTTGTTAAGTAACTGATAAATTTCCTTATTCGCTATTACGTAAGAACAAATCTAAAATAGTCTATATTTTTCTTCAATATCGTCAAAATACATTTCGCAAATATTCTGCAAAACATAGAAAAAACGTTTTTTCGCGAAAGTTTTCCGTTATGCGAGCTGCTTCCCAACGCCGCCCAACTATACTTTAATAAGACAATCAACTCGCGGCGATCAAGCCGGATCTCTTTTCCCCTCTGCAAATGCACCTGAGCGTCCGCCTCGGAAATCTCGCCGCCATCCGCTCCGAAAGCGACGCGGTCGCTGAAAGCTCGCAGCGACTAAATCATATAAATTGCGCGGCTTCTCTGTGCCGGCCGGGATCCGGGTCGCCTCCTCGTTAACCGAGCTCGCGCGCGCGCTCGCATAAACAAAGCAAGCTGAACCGCAGAGCAAAGGCTTCGCACTCAACTTTTTGCGTCCGGCCTCCGCGGCAGAATTCTCGCTATCCGCGGCAAACGCCGCATTGGCAATTTTCACCCCCGCGCCCTCTCGTTACAATAGAGGCGGCGTATGTTTATGTTTCCACAAACTAGTATAATGGTATTCTGTATATATATATATATATATATATATATATATATATATATATGTATATATATATATATATGTATATATATATAAATTATTTATTATTGTATTTGAATAAATGTTAATTTAACTTAGAGCTCTTACACATTGACCTAAAATAATTTATGATTTTACCGAACGATAAATTACGGAATTTTATTTTGTATCCACATAATGGATGCAATAGACCTTTGAATATCTGTTCAGTATGCATTGAATTGAAGAAAAAATATTTATTAGAATTTATTTCATAATACTTTTGTTAAATTAGGTGATACCATTCGTGATTTAAATATGTAAGAATTGGTAAATTTATATAGTGTAATGAAAATGTCAGTAAATAAAGTTAGGTATGAATACTTACTAGTATATCTTTATAAGAGTATATCATAATAATTCTTGCAAATAATCTTGCATTCTAAAAAAATTAAAAGAAATCTGAAAACATCTTTGTGATATATCTCATATATATAGAATCTGCTTTAATTCCCCATTCAACATATCTTTTGTAATTTGTATTTTTATTTCAGGTATCCAACGCCGCAGTAAAATTGCTTAGTTTGCTTCCAATCTTTTGCACACTTGCTTAATCCTATGTCAATAACAGTGATTTTAGTTTCTATAGAACATTAATATTGTCACTGTCTGCTATACTACTTGAACCGGTAAAATATGAAATGGAATACTATATAAAATGGTATACCATAGGCTATATAAATCAATGTGATTGTTAAAACTCACATTACGTAGTTTAGAATACAAAATTTAAAATCCAATATCAACTGGCGTGTCCAATTGAAATAATAGTACGCTTGAATATGGCCAATATGAAATACGGCAGCTTTATTTTTATACTATACGTTTCTCATTTTGTTCTGAAATTATTTTCATTCGATAATTATCTTTATCGTTTTAACATATTACAACTTCAACATAATTTACATCATGTACTACTTGTTAACTCTTAAAACTCTTATTTCATAATTTTTTAATACAAGGAAGAAAACATTAGATTTGATCAGGAATGGCTTTACCAATTAACTTTTTATATTAGAATGGTAAAATTGTACAGATTTATAAGCAATTCATTACAATATTTTCACGCTGCCAGACGGTATTCCAGTCTAAACGATTCCCCACGGTGGAACGGGTACTTTAAGCGCTTCGCCTATAGTATTGCAGTATTTTTCCATTTTCTCACTCTCTAACCTTAATCTTTCTTTTTGCCTTTTCCTTCGCGTCTCCTTTCTTCTTTCATCCCCTTTATTCGCCTCTCCGTTTTCTATCTTACATAAAGGCTATTCGTTATCTGAAAGTTGTAAAATAAATATTTACTGCGACTCGGCAGCTACGCGAACTGTTTTCTTCTCTCGGTAGGGGAGCCAAGGAACAAAAATGTCTCCAAAGTTGTAACTACGGAAGATTACTTAGATATTCTCGTAAATTTAAAAATATATCTTCATGTGCTTTTGTAGAATCCATAGAGTTGATTAAAATATTAACAAATCTATTTAAAAAAATCTAATACCAAGAACCAGCATTTCAAAAACTATAGTGGCTATTATGTGAAATATTAACTAAGCAATAAAGTTTTGTAAATGAATTATATTTTTATTAATTTTAACAATATTTTACTTATCAGATAAATATGTAATAAATTCTTGATTATTAATATTTAAATTTAAAAATATTCCTGTTTGCTTTGCCACATAGCAATACCGAATATTTAATGAAAATATTTGTTATTTGAGGTCTGCCTATCAACAGAATCCTCTATAAAATCGTAATATATAATTAAACTGACTTTAATTAAGCTCCATATTGCAGACCGGCAATTACAACAAATCTATCAATATTATCTTACAAAGAACGTATAAATGTTAAATTCAATCTTTCCTCTGGAACTTTCGAATAGTAAATAGAATGACTCCGTTTATTTAGGTTGATCGCGTATTTCAAGTATAAATCACAGACAACGAGAAAAGGCCAATTATAACATAGACTGGTACAATCGGAGGGCGGCATTTTGCGAATCGATAAATAGAATTCGGTTCTGTGAAACGAGCTTATACCCCTATACATACAAATACACACACACAGACCCACGCACGCACGCATATATATATATATATATATATATATATATATATATATATATATATATATATAGATACATAGATAAAGTATACGTAAAGATGCAATAATTAACGTAATGCTTCATTCCCGTGCAGGAGCCGTTATTAAACCTATTCGTTATCGCCACAGGCAGCATTAGATGCAGTAAAGGCAGTAGATAGGGAGCGATGATACGTTGCCCTATAGCCTGCACCGTTCTCTACCACCTCCGTTCGCCACCTGCCCTACCCCCCTCTCTCACTCTCTCTCTCTCTCTCTCTCTCTCTCTCTTTCTCTTTCTCACTCTCGGCCGAAAAACTTGCCCAGAACCAGATGCCGATGTGCATTCGCTAACTGCCGTTGGCCCCGCAGTCGCAGGTGCACCGCAGGATGAGGGAGGAGCGGTGGGGGCACAGAGCCGTGCTGTACGCCAGAAAAATGTTTTACGGACGGGAAGATTCCACAGCGAGTCCCCACCCTCCTCGAGCTCGTGCTCCGACTCGCGTGCGGCCGACGCCTAACTTACGAAGTGGAAAGGGGCGAGGATAGCGAGGTCTTGAAATTTTCATCGAGAAATGAGCGCGAGCGAGCCATTGCCTCTTTGCCTTTCTTTCCCTATTGTTTTCCATTCTTGCGGCCGGGCGAGGGTAGTATCAGATTGCAGATGGTTCCTCCCTCTGGGCTTTATTTCCTTTCCTGTTAAAGCTCCACTTTTTCACGCGCTCGATCCCCGTGTCGCTGTGCACTGAATATCATAATGCTCGTATTTTAATGGAGTAAAATTGTCCGGCGATGCTTAAAATTTAATTGAGAGAAAGTCGCTCGTCTGCCGGGCACGTAGGCGAATTTTTTTTTTACATGCGAGGTGAAAATTTACTACTCAAAGGACAGTATTAAGTTAATAAATTTCATAAACTTTTTTGCACACCCAACGCTTTAGGAAAAAAAGAATTTTAGAACTTTTATTTATATCCCAATTAAACTTTAAGAAAAATAATAAAGATTCTAATTATTTTAAGAGCGAAATTTTATTATATTTCGAAAGGGAGAATGAAAAAAATTTTAAATTAAAAGCGTAAATTTTTGTCTAATCTTGACCAATTTAATGTTACCGGCACAGAAGAAGCTCGAAACTTTGAAAGCTTAAATTTAATTCTTAGCTTTATAAATCTTCGCTGTTAAAGGGGGGAAAACTTGAAAAGAATATTAGACTGAATTTCACTTTTCAAAAAATTAAAAGTTAACCTTAACGTTTATATCTATAGTAAACTCGTTTTAAATTAAATTCATTTCAATTGTAAATATGAGTTCAACTAAAATAAATTATATGCATTCTAAAGATGATTCTATCAACAATATTTTAAATAGAAGAAATATTTATTTTTATCTGAAAACATTGTGAAGAAAATATACGAGATTGAAATGTAATTAGAACGTATAATAAAAAGTTTCCCCCATATGTACTTTGATAATATGTAGGTACATATAGAAATCAACGTTCTCTAAACGAAAGATTTGATTCCGTGTTTAAATTCCGCTACCACCTAATTGACACACGCATCTGCGTAGAACATAGAATTCGCTTTGAATATAATCGCGTTGTTGAAGGCCGCCAAGTCCCCGCTAATTATCACTGTCAAACGAGTATAAAATAACGTATAAATTTAAAAAATATCTTACACTATTCTTTTTGTTCGTGGAGTTTGCATCAAAGTGGACGTATAAAATGTATTTATTCTACGTTTATATTTCTCAGTGTTACATATGCCATGTTCATAATTTATAATTTGCTATGCTCTATAATTTGCACAGTAATTAATTTATTAACATTTCATATATTTGCTTTATAATACGGAGCGCATAAAAGTAAATGGAAAAAGATCTTTCATTATGTACGTTGCTAAGCGAAAGCAAGGTAGCCTGATAGTCTTGTTAAACCGGCGTGCGTTTTATTCCGCATGTTGTTGAACATAATAATAGAATACAAAGAATTCACAGCACAAAAGCTCATATTAAAGCTACGGCGAATTCGCGTACTTCTGTACCACTTAAATTATAGAAGTATAAGACACACCTATATTCGTGAAAAATGTTAAGTACTGTTTCCCAATTTTACTAAGGGGCTGCGTCTAAATTACGTAAAATTATTCTGAAAGATCTTCACACTTACTGTGTTCTATTATATTATTAATTAACCATGGTCCATACAACAGGAAATATATAATTCGTAAAATTATTTCTTTATTAGATTTTCTAGATAATAGAGCTTTGAGTACATCTTAAATGATAAATTGTTTTTGTAATAATAGGTTAATTTTTGATAATAATAACCATAATAGCATTTTTAAATAATATAAAATCTTAAGTCGCTCCATTCTGTTTCAAATGATGTTTTTCAACATGAAATACAAAATATAATTTTGAAAAATATTTTGTACAAATATGGTAGTTGATTTTCTTTTATAATTTATAATTCATTATTATAATTTTAATTTTGTTAATAAAACGATATGTGTTTATTCATTTACAGAATTATTCTGAAAAAATACGTAGAATGTTGGATTGTTGGATGAATACATAGAATATTGGACTTTTAAATTTGTGAAGGATTCTTTTGATAACATTGATACTTAAGCCAGAGTGTCCATGTCATTAAGTTAAGAAAATAATTAGAAAATTAATAATTGATATGTTATATTTAAGTTATATTAGTCTTTGTCACTCGTATACTTTTCATTTGCTAAACGTTCATTCAGTGATAGTACTGTACGAGAAAGGTTTAGCCCAATATCCTTGTCTCTCTTTCTATGTTATTTACAGATTTTATCATTAAATTCTCTGTCTAGATATAGATATTTTAAGGCTCATACTACCGAAGTATTCTGTAATGTGTGCCATAGTTTTAAATATTTTTAATTTTATGATATTACTCCAGAATTAAGCTGCTTTAAAATACTCTTGTGTATAATAATCATAAATTTCTATGAACTACATGACTTTACACCTATACATGTCACTATAGCACCATCAAATGCAAATACTAAAGATATTATTTTAAAAGTATATCGAAATCGAATTTTCGCCGTTATAAATATTTTATGTATAATTTTAAAAAAATTATAAATTTTACTTATTTCGACCGTTATGAACTAAATTAATAAATATTTTAATCGGTCTTACAGTCCTTATATATTAATATATTATTCTAATAGAATGACAGACAGACTGTCCTTGTTTATAATCACCCTCCCAGAATCTGAAATAAAAATTACTAAGAAAAAAACTTAATTAAATTACAAATTGTTAATAAAAAGAAAATAATCTAAATTCTATGTTAGTAAATACTAGTAAATAGTGGTAATTTCCATTTGAGATTCTACGGGGGTGATTATAAACAAGTACAATCTGACTATCTTGATAGTATAGTATATTATTCTATGAAGACTGTAAGACCGATATTTATAAGTGTTTTTATTTATACATCTTACTCAACGCCAATGGATTATTTTATTTTTCTAATAAATGTATTTATATGTTTAAATATTCAAATGAGCGATTTTTATTTCCTAATTTTGACATTGGCTACGTTTAAATGTATTTTATTTTATTTTATACCATGACTACGCACGGAGCGATTAGCATAATTCTTTGTCTGTTTATTAAAATTGTAGAAATTAAGTAGGAGTTGATTATAACGTTAACATAAATTAATAATAGCGTTAGATTCTTTTAATCATTAAAAAAATTTTAGACTAAATCAGATTTTCAACCTCTGAAATTTCTATTTATAATCAAATGCATTACCAACTAAAATCATTGAGGCTACAGCTCTAACTGATTCAAATTTTATACATGTGGCAATACACATACTCATTGATATGGATATGTACTGAATTTACTATAATGAAATCACGCCAAACCATTGAATAAAATATGTTATGAAAACACCCAAATTACGTAAAATGCTTGAATAAGTTATGCTAATGAAATTACCGACTGACGCTAACACATTCAATCCCTGGTATGGGAATCATGTTTATCAAGTATCGTATAGTATTGGGAAAACCTCTCGATGTACATATGTAAAACTAATATATCACTGAGAAATATAAACTTCAAAACAGGGGTAATGAAAATAAATAATGCAAATGGAAACTTTTTTTAATACAATAACCTCTGCAACTGATAATATATGAATCATTAAATATTCGTGTTTATAATACGGCAAAGGCCGTAAAAATCGACGAAAAATCTACGCGACAAAGCAGTTGACTTGGAGCCTGAAGAAATTTTTCCAGTGACCAGCGCGCTCCTGGCAAATCTCTCTCATAAAATTCAAGTAAATCCAACGAGTTTTAACGAGCTCCTATCGAGCGTTCGTTCCACTACGTAAGGTCCTGACGAGGAAAACCGAAGGATCCGTGGGTGGGTGACTCTTTCCCTACGATTTTCCCTTTGGGCTGGCCGGGACGGACAATTAAGGAAAAAAATTAATCAAGCAGGAGTCTCTCTCTCGTCCAGGATCTGGCCTGCCGACCACCGTGCGGTCGAAGGTTTATGGGAAGGCAGCGTCGATACCCCCGTTCCATTTCCACCTGCCAGCCTCGACAAAGACGAGATCCCTTTACTTTTCCGCCTCGCGCTTCTTACTTCGGCTTCTCTCCCTCTCTTGCTCTACCCCTATTCGCCCTCTCCTGCTTCGTGCGATCTATCTCTCTCCATCTTCTTTCTTGCCGCTCTTGGGCGAACCTCTCTTTATCTCCCTCGCGATTCGCAATTTTCCATCTCTCTTACGGCGTACGTAGTAGAGTCCTTTGTTCTTTTATAAATTAGTAGCTCCCTTTCCACCGTCTCTCTCGCTCTCTCTCTCTCTCTCTCTCATTTGTCCAGGAATCTATGTGAAAGCGTTTCAGCAGTGGCCAAGGCTGCTCGCTCCCCCTCCTCCGTCTCGAAAAAGTAGTACAAAAATTTCGCGGCGAAGCTGTCGGTTGAAAAAGAAAGATCGAGAGGTACAATTAAATTTCTTTGTAGTTATTCTGCACAATACGTAACGCCATTAATCGCTAGGCCATTGATAAAGGATCGTAACCAGCGTCTTAATTGTCTATATGGTAAACGATGTTAGCTGCTCGGTATAAATTTTCAAATGAACTACGTATGCATAAATTATTATTGAATTTATATTTAAAATAGTGTTTGTTTTCGAATTCATTATGCTTAACGAAGCTCTTTTATTTTATGAACTAAAATTATATTTGATATAACTAAATTAATATGTTTACAATAACTGTATATTATCAAATATAAAATAAAAACGATGTTAAGTAGATACATATAAATTGTGGTTACTAAACTTTGCATTGAAAGCATCTAAAAATATTATAGAAGAGTGCAACATAACCTTTTTGTTATTTGCCTTAAGGAGTAGAAAACTATCATACAATATTTTGCAGAATTTTTAGATTGAGAAAATTAAAATACGCTTTACTTCTTTTACTTCTTATAGTAATTCATTTATAAATCTGATTCAGCAATTAAGTAGTAGTGTTTTCAAGCTCGGTTAAATTTCAATATAAAATATTTAGACTGTAATTAAAAAGGTAAAGATTTTAAATAATAATTATTAGATTTATTATTCATAATTAAGAGTTTAATGCAATATGACATTATTTAAATATTTGTATAACACAGTTGTATGATACTAGAACTAAAATTAATTAAAATTATGATCGATTCTAACGAAAAATACAAAAAGAAACGGAACGTCTCAGTAATAATAAATAACATTTTGATCTTCTTAGATCAAAAAGTGTAAATTATTTAGTAAACTTTATTCATCGAATCGATAGTGCTATCATGATGGAAGTTAGTTAAATAATTGTTACAAAAAGTTGTGTTAATATGAAATTTAAAAATATAAACACAACTTTAATGCTTTCACAAAAAGTTTTTTAAGCGCGCATAGAATGGCAACTCACTCGCGATAAACCCCGAAAAGGCTCTTCGCGTTGGAATCGCGCAGTTCCAGGCAAACCCAACAAGAAGATCCCAGTTGTAACGATTCCGAGGTAGCAACTTTTACCAGTCAATTAAGAGAGCCCGCGGGCTGTCGTAAGTGCCGCGTACGGCGTCGCCGTTGTTCCGCGGCTTTTATTATTCCCGCGCGCGTCCCAGCTCGTCGGATGGCGGCCGCGAGGGGGAGGGGGAGTTCCGAGTCGGTGAATTTCAGGGACACTCGGCGGAGGTAACTGCCTCTATTTAATTATACAGTCCCGAGTGTATGCGCCGGCGCCGTTCGCTCTGTTAGCAGGACGAATTTCAACGTTTCGAGTAATGCATCGACAATTTTCGTGAATGGGCCACATTTTGAAGTTTATTAACGAGGTCGGCGCCACTGCGATATATATATATATATATATATATATATATATATATATATATATATATATATATATATTCGTTTTCTATATCATTTAATTATGTTTTTGAAAGTAGGAAAATAATTAATTTTTCAGAAATTAGAATAGACTATTCTAAAAAACAAGAAATTGAATGATCCGTATAAAACGATACGAGCGTGTCGGAATTTTAATTGTGAAGCATGGCAATTTTAATTGTGATTTAATCCATACTATACAATTATTATGAGTTATAATGGTATTGCTCCTTGAGATAAAGATACAATCGACGATTTCTTGAAGAGAGCTTAATTATTAATGATTTTAAACTACAGTTCTATAAATATTGATGAGTATTCAGAAATTACTAATACATTATCTAACGCAACATCTATTGAGTTTTCGATCAATAAATAGATTATGTTACCAGTATTATTAAATGATTTTATAACATCTGCCTATTGAAATTTATCATCGATATACGCCACGATTGCTAAACCTATTTGGATACTGTAAAAATATGAAATTACTTATACTATTAAACTATAGAGTCGTATAAGAGTAACCCAACAATAAGCATTGGTATATACAGATGTAAGAAAACTTTTTTCGAAATAAAAAAATTCTCTATAAAAACTAATTGATGAAACAGTTTTTGAAGTAAATGAGTACACGGCTCATTGGATAATAATCTTAACCTGGCTATCCTATTTGAAAATCAATTTCTTTTGAAATCATAAATTTCATTTATGCTTTCAAATCATTTATGCATGTTCATATTATCAAGTTGGGATTTTGCATTGAACGGATTACAATCGTCTTAACAAGAACATATAATCATTTAATCATTTTTCTTAATTATAGAATAAAATAGAATATTAATAGATAGAGATAACAATGTCGGACAACAATTTCCAATTATTTGTGTAATACAATTCAAAAATTACTCAGTAGCCTTCTAAAGAGAGGATTCAATAAAAATAGCATTTTTTTAGGTATTAGGGAGAGATAAATAAATGGATATACATATATTTTTATAAAGCTATAATAAAAGCTCATGTTATATAATTAGTGTACATTATCAATATATAAAAATTAACACACCACGATGGCATCACGTTCTGTACATAAAGTATAGAAAAACAGTGGTTTCTTCAGCACATGTGTATACAACTTAAAGCTAAACTTTCATTTGTTACAGGAATTAATAAATAGAGTTCAAGAAGATCCCTCTTGTATTTCTTGAATTTAACATATAAGATTACCGCACCAGAGTAAAACTGTTTAAAACAATACTATATCAAGAAGAGTATGCATTACCACAACGTTATTGTTACAAATAAAACAAATGCTGGGATTTATTATAATTGAATCAAAACAACAACAAAGTTCCAATAAAACAATGTTTAATATATAAAATAGAAATACAAATCGATGCGTACCGTAGCAAAGCCGAGAAAAAATAATCACTCAAACGCTCTTACGGCGCTATTTTATAGACTCTTTACTCCCCTCAAAAAGGAGTCCAATTACAAGCGATAAGCCTCGCTCGCGCCGATCGCAGCCCAAACTCTTCGCGCAGCCGGACGGATGGAGAGCCCGAGGTGGCCAACCATACACGTCCCCTGATTTCGAACTTCCCAATATTTTCTCAAAGCTAGAATACGACCTATCTCCATATAAGTCCGTAGAATAGCTTTTTAACGAAAATATTGGGAAGCTCCCGTCACAGCACGGATCAATGCTTTTAGGAAGCATAACCATTTAACCTCTTTTGAAAACCTCAAGATTTTCTCAATAGCAAGTATTCGGCCACCTATTTGTGAAACCGTATATAAGCTATTTTACGAGAAAATCTTCGGTTTTCCCGTCACGGCACGGATCAATGTGTATACCTTATTTGTACACGTAGTTTGGCCTATAACGAGAGTCTGCTCGCGATTTTTAGGCGCCTTTTTCATCGACTTCTATTTTTATAGTCGCTTCGAAAGATAGAATTTTTCTTAAATTTAAACATTTCAAATATCTCTTTTCTTGCCTTTGCTTTACAACTAAAATTTCCTTTCATTTAACGTATCATGAAATTATTTATCTCGCAGCCGCTTTTGTCCGAGGTAATCTCGCACCCGAGTCCATTGTATACATTTTTTCTTAAACTATAAACACAACGTCGCTCGCTAACATAAATAAGTTTAATATCATTCGCTTATTTCTTTACATGTGTTTCAAATTTCGACATAAATCTATGGTTTAATATTACGTAACTTTTAAATCTCATACACTTAATTTATTAAGAAAGTAAATAAGTCTAAACTAAATAAGTCTAAAAGAAATTACATCTTATTTTCAAAGAATCCATATCATTTATTATAATTTTCTTTAGAACATATATTTTAGCCAGTACAGTTCTCAAATTTATCAAAACATCTGAACCTATACGTAATATAATCTAATATTTATTATAAAGTATTCTCTAGAAACTTAAAATTAAAACTATAATGTCTTAAAAACAATTTAATAAATCAGCCTCACTTAATATTTAAACTTAAAATTAACGTCAACATTTAACGTTTCAATTTAATTAATAATAAATTGTCAGTGCTATTTGAATCAGTAACAACTTTCCCCCCGTACAAAATTTAATTATTTTGTACTTCTTGATGGCCCAACAATTTGATTAGCTTACGCGTCGGACGGAGAAAATCCCCCCTCGAAGTGCGCACCTCTGCCATTCTTACTTCTTTATCCGCGCCCGGAAACACCTGAATAACCTCGCCTTTAAGCCAAAAATTACGTGGCGCTTGGAGATCGACTATCAAAACTATATCACCTACTTCTAAGGGCTCGTCATTTTCGATCCATTTTTTGCGCGGTATAATTGAAGGTAAATATTCGCGAATCCAGCGTTTCCAAAACGCGTCCGCATAGGCTTGCGCTATCTTCCATTGCTTGCTTAAGCACAAATTTTTTGAATCGTATCGCCCGAGTTTAATGTTTCCGGACGATGAACCGATCAAAAAATGGTTTGGAGTCAGTGCTTCGTTGTCTCTAGGATCGAGCGAGACATTTGTTAAAGGTCGCGAATTAACGGAGTGCTCGATCCTCCGTCATTACGGTATGTAACAATTCTTCCGTCGGCGCTTGCTCATTTAAGATCGATTTTAAAGCGACTTTAACCGAACGAATCAATCGTTCCCACGCACCGCCCATATGCGGAGCGTCGGGAGGATTAAAACGCCAGTCTATCTTATTTTTTAGTGCAAATACTTCCATCTCGTCGCCGTCTATTGTTTTACCGCATCTTGTAACTCTTTGCACGCTCCCTTAAAATTAGTACCATTATCGCTGTATATTGTTAGCGGCATGCCGCGTCTTGCAGCTAATCTTGTAAGCCATTATGGCAGAACTTGATGTAAGCTGCTCGCAAGCTCTAAATGGATCGCGCGCGTCGTCAAACACGTCATCAGGACACCCCATCTTTTTCGCGTCGTCGGCAATTTTAACAAACATCGGGCCAAAGTAGTCAATGCCACAATGTGAAAAGGGTCTCTGTCTATACGCAACGCGACATGCCGGCAGCGCTGCCATCAAAGGTTTTTGCGGTTTCCACGGCGTACGCGACAAACGATGCATTTACTGGCGATTGATTTAAAGCCATTACGCAATCCGACAATATGGTACTTTTGTCCTTTACACCTACCGTTTACTACTGTTCTGTACTTCCGTGATAGAATTTTCTATGATACTCAATATCAATTGTCTAGTTACCGTATGTTAATATCCAAAAGTATAGGAGTGGTTATTTAAATCGTCTTCCTGAATTAATGTCAGCTCGTCCGTTTGCGCGTAAAATTTGTTCTTTATCTATGAAAGGCATTAAACCTGCGATTCGACTGCCTTTTGGTAATTTCTCACCCCTTTTAATCGTTCTTATTTCCAAGTGAAAACATTCATTTTGTATTATTTTGAACCAGTACTGTTCGTTTCTTTGCATATTTTGTATAGAGACT